>CABHPP010149428.1:0-34909 GCA_902168425.1 Peromyscus attwateri
AATAAGCTGCCACAAATCATAGTCCTGAGAGCAAAAGAATTCTGTAGACACCCTGAGGGGAGTTTGAGATGGAACAGTCCTCTAGTTGATCCTGCAAATGAGAAGGCATCCTAACCCACACCTTGATCTCAGTTGGGAGACCCTGAGCTGAAACCCCAGCAGAGCAGAGTCCAGACACCTATAGAGACTAGGAGATAAGAAGCAGGTATTGTTTTAAATCACTGCATTTGTGGTCATTTGTTACATAACAACAGAAAAGTAACATGCAGGCTGTACACTCAACATGTGCCCGTGCCAAGAGGGCAGACAGGATGCTGAGGAGCTTTCTGGAAGCAAATTCCAACCCCTGCTTACTTCCTACCCTCAGAGCCTCTGTTCTTTGACATCGCTTGCTGCCATCCTGCCTCCAACCTCAAATCAGGTTTCTGCCTGTGATTCAATCTCTGGCTCCCTATGAGAAATCTTTTTTATATAAAATTAATATATAAATAAATTTGCTCTTGGAGCGGTGCAGCGTGGAACAGAAGCGGCCCGGCTCTCTAACGCCCATCACAAAGAAAGATTGCAGAGGGGAGGGGGGAAGGCAGAGCTTTATCCTCCGTGGGGAAGCAGAGAATTCATAGTGATCTTATTGCAGATGTAAAATTAGGTCAGGGGCTCTATAAACTGATTAAAGCTAATGCTTCACGCTTCTAAGGAAAACAGCCGATACAGAAGGGAACAATCTCTGGCTAGGGATAAGAGGGAAGGAACCCTTCTGTGTTCATAGGCAGCACAGCCATGCAGCATGCTTGGCCAACATGAAGGTCCAGGAAGGCAACAGCAAAAGAGATGCTGAGAAAATTCCCAAATGCCTAAGGGCCACTGCCACAAGCCTGAAACCTGAAGGTCCCCAGCCTCAGGAGTCTTGAACCACCTTGCTTTTCCTTCATCCCATCTCTTGGCCCTCTAGGTACTGTGTGTCTTAGAATTTTTTAAGCATCCAGGTTTAAAATATCCTGATTTGTGTTACATAGAAATCAAATGCCAGCTGGGAAGTGATGGGGCACACCTTTAATCCCAGCACTCAGGAGGCAGAGCCAGGCGAATCTTTGTGAGTTCGAGGCCAGCCTGGTCTACAGAGCGAGATCCAGGACAGGCACCAAGACTACACAGAGAAACCCTGTCTCGAAGAAGAAAAGAAAAGAAAAAAAGAAATCAATCAAATGCCTTGCTCATTCAGGGAATTCTCAGTGCTGTGTTCTAGAAGCATAGCCTTTACATTTCTGTTCCCCCAAATATCTCAGTCCCTATTTTTCTTTGCAGTATTACTCCAATTCTTCTATTTATTCCCTGACTATCTTCCTCTCGTTCCTTCCTATGAGATGTGAAAGATCACAGGTACCCCTTTAAGTCCCAGCCTCAGCTCCTGTGACTAGCACCAGCAAGAGCCATTCACATCCTTTCATGTGTCTTAAGGGTTCTGAAAGGAACCCAAGTCAATATAAGAGGTTGAGAAACAGACTCCCCACAGCAGAGAGTCCTGGCAGCTTGCAGTGCAGATGTGTGTCCACGTCTCATTTGAGTGAGAAACATTCTGAATTGCTGAAACATCTTTCCCGTTTCTTTCAAAAGGTGGGAGAGGGGGTTGGTGAGCAGAGCAGAGGACACAGTGTGTGGTCCTGGGAGCTGGGGGAACTGCCCACAGGATTCCATGCCTGGTGTGCACAGCAGACAAAGGGATAAGAGGCTGTAAAGGCTGCAGGTCACCTGTCAATGGTTACGAGGCCAACGGCTTCAATTTCAGCTCGAAATGAAACACTGAGGCGGGACACAGGGGACTTGAACCGGTCACATTTTCATTTCAGGAGTGAGCAGAGCCATTCAGTTTAGTTCGGGTGCCAGTCCTGTAACCAGTCCAAACTGACTTGGGAAAACCCTGCACACATTATTTGGTCCACACAAGATGAAAACCAATGAGTTGAGTTTGGGTCCAACTCTCTGAGAAAGAAGGTCAGTGCCAGTTAAAGGGATGTCATTTTCCTAGATGCAAATGTGTGTGCAGGACTCTCATTCATATATCTGTCTGCCCATGCCCTGGGCTTGGCCAGGAGGCTCTAACCTCTGTGGCTGGTGCTTGGAATAAAACCAAAATCTTCGCTTTTGGCCCATTTCAATATGGTTTCAGTTTTTAGCTATTGAGGAGAAAATAAAAGTTCAAGTCACTGACCTGTCAAGGCCCTAGAGGAGAATTCTTTTGCACAAGTGTATTGTGTGGCTTTACAGGGGAGGATAGGTGGAAAACCTCCACCATACAGTTCCTTAAAAACGTCTTGATGGGTTGGACAGAGAGTTTAGTTGGTGACCTGCTTGCCACACAAGCATGAAGACCTGAGTTTGGTCCCCAGGAAAAATGCTGGTCATGGTGGTACCAAATCCCAGTATGGTGGAGATAGAGATAGGAGGGTCCCTGGGGTTTGCTCCCCCCAGGCTATCCTAATTTGTGAGCTCCAGACTACCTCTGTCTCTAAGGAGGTGGTAGAGTTTCTGATGATGACATCTGAAGTGGTCCCCTGGCACACATGTTTACAGCACCCACTTGGACATGAACAAGGAACCTATTCGTGCATTACAAACAGCCCTACATTTTAAAAAGAAAGGCAATTTCTGTATGGAGAAGGCATTCTGTCTCAATGTCACTTAAGTCCCCCAGGGTAACAGCAGAAATAAAAGAGAGCTTTATAAAATTAGTTAAAATTAAACTATGCAGCACCAACTTTTCTTGCAATTAACAAAATCCTTACCTGTCCTTAGAAATCTGTTGGCTCATTGTGTCAGAGTTATAAATGATTTTCACTTAAACTTTTATAGATCTGCTCAAGCAAGTATCTCAGTAACAGTACCAAGGGAACCGCCTCCACATTTCCCATGAGCCTTTTGGGCTGTGCTAATCTCTGGGATATCGTCACACCCTGCGCCACCTAAGCAGACACAATACATCATCCCCTTGATATCCATACCACATTCCACATTGGTTAGTACTGTTTCTGCTTCTGTAGCCACAGATGGATTCCGACATAGCAAATCCCAAAAGGTCTAAAGCAGGAGTTTGGAAGATCTTGAGCTAGAGGCAGATGAAAGCTTTGGAGAAATTATTTTGGTAGAAAAAGAGAAGCAAAGGGTGGGATGATCTCAGGATACATACAGGAGTATGTAAAAGTGTGATAATAAGCCAGGCAGCCCCAAGCATCTATCATTCAAGACAACCACAGACCACATGGAGCATGAGTTCCCATGGGTTGCCCTTATCCACCGTGCCATGGTTGGCTGGTGGCAAAGGAAGCTCATGGGAAATGTTCCAATCCAAGAAAATAGAGACTTTGTTCCAGGCCATTCACAATCTTGATCTCCAACAGGGGAGCTGTATGGCATTGAGCACGCCATTCTCCTTATCAATACCAATACCAGTAATGGTCTTATGTCAGGAATACCTTTATGCTTAGTGGGAGGACCTTCACTGGGGAGCTAAAATTGTCTGGACTTAAGAGCTGAAGACAGAAAGTACCAGGAGCATTGTGTTGCAGAGAAAAGAGCGCTTGACAAGAATCATAAACTGTTGTAGAGATTATCCCTACTTTTTAATTTGATTCTTAGGTTTTTGAAGATCAAAAGCAAGCTTTTGTATTCCTAGTCTGTCTTCCTGAAAATAGAAACAGGGCATACAATTCATGGTAATACAGCCTTGTTTTTTTTAGAATATTCCTCAACAATGCCCAAGTCCATCATCGGGTTCTCTAAGGAGCTACCTATATACTTTCTCCATTCTCTCCTTCTGTTTTTAAGATTCATTTGCAGATTCTGGGTCTCAGTTCTACCCCTCTGAGTTACATGATCGTGGATGCCTGATCTACCCTCTGTGAGCACCATCACTTGATGTAACCAGCCAAGAGCAACCCCTACGTGTACCAGTCAGAGTCCCAGCAGGAAGCAGATGGCATACTCAGGAGTAACTGAGGAGATGTTACTAGAGATGCTATTATAAAGATGAGAGAAGTGAAAAGAGGGAATTCCTTGTGGGATAAAAACCCTATCTATACCTTAGCATGCACAGAGCAGAAGGAATTCCCATCACCCACAAAGAACGGGGACACAAACTAATGTACCTGAAAGGGTCCAGTTCCTCTGGTGAAAGAAGTGTGACCTACCATGGACCACTCACCAAGGGCTAACCGTACTTTCTCCCCACTCTCCAATCCCTTGATGAAGTCTTCATGCCATGCATCAAAGCCAACTAGAAACCAGAAGGCAAGGACTCCCAAGGATGTGACTCATACCAGTTGGCCTCCCGGGGCACAAAGCTGAGTAAGGAAGGGAGCCAAACAGAAGTACATGAATAAATAGAAGGAATCAACTACCTAATAAATAAAACATTCAATTTCTCACTACAAAAATTCTCCTGGCAACCACTATCACTTTGAGTTGACATGGATGATAAAATCTAGGACCAATAAATATTAAGCATAGTGGCATATGCCTAGAATCTCTAAACTTGGGAGGCAGAGGTAGAAGGATCACATGGTCTAGGGTTAAATGAAACCCGGTATCAACAAACAAAAACAAAAACAATGGATTAGTAAATGAACATCCTAAAAGCAGTTGTTGGCCAGGAAGATCCCAGAGACCCCTGGACCTATACAGATTATGGCCATTGGCCTTAGTGGCCCACCAGAACTGGATGGAAAGAGCCTAATAATGAAGACACTAAATACCTTGGTTGCCGAAAACAGAAACAGTTCTGTAGCAATGCTGGAAGCTTATTAATCATGGTACCAGCAGCTGTCACACAGGCCACTCAGGGAAAAGAGTCAACAATGGTCTTCCAGCTTTGGGTCTTGTTTGTCACAATACCAGCCTGCAAGGCAGGAAGTGCTTACTAGTGAAACAGTGGCATGGGTACTATGGGGGTAACCAACTGACATCTGATGGAGGCGACTGAGGCCTGTTCTACAGAAGGGAGTTCATGCCCAGTGCTACAGAGCTAGTCAGAGGCTCCTAACTGAGGAGGGTCATATACTCTAAGGGTGAACATATTATTTATTTTGTTAAATGGGCATGTTGTCAAACTGCCTCCTAAATATTTTGTTTCTACACATGTACTAATGCTGTACCTTAGCCTTTATCAAAGAACACAGAGACTCATGCCTAACAAAAGTAACTGCTGAAGATTCAGCCTTAAACAAGCCATCCCTCCAAGAGTCAGAGAACACAGATGGGGGCATGGAAATAATATAAAAGCCAGATGATCAGAAGGAGGGCTGTGAAATGCTGTCTTGAGTAGCCACGGCACTCATAAATTCACAAAAGCTATGGTTGCCTACATAAGACCAAGCCCACCGACATTCAATCATAGCTAAGGGAGGGTTCATGTGGCCCCATACTGACCAAGGAAGCTAATGGCAGTGGAGGGGAAAGGAAGTCACTGTTTTCAGGATAGAGCCATAGGTGAGTTCCCCATGCTCCAGGGGATAGCCTCACAGTCATTACCAGGTGAGTGGCCCAGTGGGTCACAAAGCAAAACCAAAAGCTTAACAGAAAAACATCAAAATGAGATGGGAACTTGGTGGAAGAAGTGAGGGGAGGGAGGGGGAAGAGTGAGGGTGAAGGAGGTGTGTGACCATGATGCATTATATAAAATTCCAAAATAATTTAAAATATAAAAATAAATAACACACATTTTATATATATATATATATTATTCAATATTATTTTTATATTGTTACACAATACTTATTGAGTCTGATTGCTGAAATGATTCCCTAATATCTTACTCCTCAGAACAAAGATTTGCCTGAAAGTTTATCTTCCATTTCAAACTACTCCCTTTTAGTAGAAAAGAGAAAGACCAAACATCATCTTCCTAAGAACTAAAGCAAAACCAATCTTTCTCCAGTTGTCAAAAGACTTTACACTTGGCCTTGTTCACATGTACCTGTTGTTTTTTTTATACCTAGGCACATTGTACAGAATCATGAAACTTGAGAAACATAATGAAGAGAGTAGATTAGAGGCATCAACTATTCTTTAATCCTACAGGTATTTATTCATTACCCCACTCTTGATACAAATTTCTGTCTTTGTTAAGTTTCTATCTATTGCTTTGATAAATTCCATGACCAACAGCAACTTGGGGAGGAAAGGATTTATTTCATCTTATACTCCTAAGTGAGAGTCTATCACTGAAAGGAAGTCCAAGAGCTCAAGACAGGAACCTGAAGGCAGGAGCTGGATCAGAGATGGTGAGAAAGGACCACTGCTTCCTGGCTTGCTCTTTGTGGCTTGCTCAGCCTGCTTTTTATATAACCCAGGACCACCTTTCCAGATGTTGGAGGAAGAACACTGCCACAGTGAGCTGTGCCCTCCCACATCCATCATTCATCAAGAAAATGCCCCACAGACTTGCCACAGGCCAATCTGAAGGAGGCATTTCTCAGTTGAGGTTCCTCTTCCCAGGTAACTCTAGCTTGTATCAAGTTGACAAAAAAACTAATCAAGACATCTTGGAATTTATTATCTATGCCAACTCAAAGTGACTGCTGATGGCAACTTGGAGCACTGGAACAGGGAAGATTTGAAATCTAGCTGACACACTAGGAGAGACAGATACATCATATACCACAAATTAATTCATTCCCCAAATATAAATACAGAATGCCTACTTACATTTGAAGGTCAGATAAATGAATAATTTTTAATACTTACATGCTATATTTATGCCATATAATAAAAGAGAATTCCTCGCCGGGCAGTGGTGGTGCACGCCTTTAATCCCAGCACTCGGGATCTCTGTGAGTTCAAGGCCAGCCTGGTCTCCAAAGTGAGTTCCGGGAAAGGTGCAAAGCTACACAGAGAAACCCTGTCTTGAAAACCAAAAAAAAAAAAAAGAATTCCTCATTGTTCACTTAAAATTCTAATTAAACTGGGCACCTTATATTTTTATTGGCAACCTTGACCCTAGACTAGATTCTTAGCAAATATTTTCCACTTTGTAGTTGGGGAATCTAAGGCCAATATTCTCCAAACATTCCTCAATGTTGCACAGCTATTTAAACAGAGTCAGGGCCAGAAGCAAAGCCATTCCTAACAGACACTGAAATGCATCTGTCTTAGATCATAAACTTTGTGTGAATTTAAGTTAATCTATAAGCCACCTAGAAAACCATCTCAAGCCGCTAAGCTCCTAACGAGCTCTTTTAGATTGATTGAAAATATGACCTGGAAAATGCCATAATGACATTTCATAATGGCGTTATGTTAGTTTGCAATGTACAGTGTATTACACAGATTCATCAATGCTTACAGAACTAACGGCTCTGTGCTACCATTCTTATTCAAATTTTAATGGGCTTGAGCATCTATATCTATATGCAAGAGTTCCAGAATAGACAGCTATTTGGTTTTCTACAAATACAGACAATCACTGACAATCCAAAAACCTATTAGAGCTCGAAAGTGGCTTAAAACATAAAAAGGAGAATTGCTACCTTTTCAACTACCCAAACTCTTCTTTACCAAAGCAAAAAGATGTCTAAATAAAAGTGTCTTGGCTGGAGATTTGCAGATATGTCAACAACTCGGTTATCCCATAAACACACAGAGATACTTCCCACTGAGTCACCTCTTCTCGAACCCTTCATTTGGCTCCAGTGGTTAACATAACCCCTGCCCAATGCGCAGCTCCAGCCCCAGAGATAAAAGATGGCTTTACATGCAAACAGTCACTTGTGGTAGGGAAAATAATGGGTCCAAAGATGTCCACACAGCCCAATGCAGGTAGATATCAGGGAAGAATTAAGAGGTCTGAAGGAAAGGTTGTCAACCAGATGGCCCAATGAAATGGAGATTATTTCTCATTATTGTGATAGATCCAATATAATCACAAGCATCCTCAAAAGTGGAAGAAGATGGCTGAGAACTGGGATCAGATGGATGTGATGCTATGAATGCTCTCTTTGAGCTATGCTGGCTTTGAAGATGGAAGGAGCCACAAGTTAAGTAATGCTGGTAGACATTAGAAGCTGGTAGTAGCAAAGAAGCACAGTCTCCCTCAGAGCCTTCGGGGGAATGGCTTTAACGCAGTGAGATTCAACCCAGACTTCTAATTTCCACAAGTGTAAAAAGTGTAATCTGTGTTGTTTTAAGACACTATTATTGAAGTCTTTAAGTATAAAAGTCATAGAAAATAACATAACTACCTTTCTGAGTTATCGATACTTATGTACTAGTGGGTATGACTACTATTCTTGGTTGTCAACTTGACTACATCTAGAATTAACTAAAACTCTAATGGCTGGGCACACCTGTGTGGACACTTCTGGTCTGGATCTGTGATGTGGGAAGATCCACCTTTAATCTGGGCCATACCTTTTTCTGGCAGCCTACAAAGGACATGGAAGAAGGAAGCTTGCTCTCTTTGCCTGTTCTTGCTCATAACTAGCAAGTTGCATAACTAGCAAGACTCTATACTGGCATTAGAGTCTACTTAAACTTCAGAATTCTGGTGCATACTCAAGACCAGCTGACACACCTACCTTCATGGACTGAGCAACTATTGGATTGTTGGACCTTCTGTTGGTAGGCAGCTATTATTGGAGGACAGCATATAAGCCATTCTAATAAATCCTCTTCCTATATCCATATAGATCCATTCTATAATTTCTGTTCTTCTAAAGAACCCTGACTAATACAGTGGGTAAACATGCATTATTATCAAACAAAACATTTAGGTAATTATAGAACTCTCAAAGAGTAAGAGTTACAAAAGATACTGGGTTGAGCCATCAAAATCAAACAAACTGTAATAGTGCTATATAGAACCAGAAACTAGAGAAAAAGGAGATGAAAACATGGGGCGAGGAAGCACACAGGGTGTTGACCGGCACCAATCCTGCACTGGCAAGAACTGGGTAAAAGAAAGGCAGCCAGAACAAGGCCTGATAGAGAGCTTCTGCTAAGTGGAGAGAAATGGAGATCATCGGAGATGAGATGGCATGAGAACCACAGCGTGAAGAAGCTTCTCCTAACGTGGACAAAAGGTGGAACTTGGTCCTGAGAAATGGAAGATAGTGGACAAGGAGGAGCTGGCAGAGGTGGTCAGGATCCCCAAAGGCTTCATGTGAAAAGAAAGCTGATCACAGAGACGATGACGATGACATTTAGCTCTACTGACCTTGCCTGGGTACTCAATGTCCCAAAGAGACACAGCTCTAAAGAGAGCCACCTAAAGAGGCTGACCAACTTGAAGAGAGGTCAGCACAGCACATGTGGCAGATATACCACAGCATGGTAGCAACAAGGAAGACACAGGATCAAATCCCTCTCACAGCATCTCAGTGTGAAGATTAATGAGATGGACACATTAAATTCCCAGGGAAAGCCGGAAGGACAAGAAAACTTTGGCATTCAGCAAACATCAGATCAGGTTTGCTTAATACATGAATGCCCAGAGCAATTCAAGACCAGAACTGATCCTAAAACCAAGCTACTGGGATCATTGATCCACTTTCACTATGAACCAAGTAGAGAGTTGGCCAAATAGTTGACAAATATATTAAGTGTGTATACATACAGAATCATATATAAACATATGAATCTATATAAATGTGAATTATATGTGAAAATATATACAAAGTGGCTACTGAAAACCACTAAAATGTAAGTTTTGAGGCTATGAAGATAACTCCCGGTAAAGCACTTGTCATGCAAAATGTGAAGACCTAAGTTTGAAACCTCAGACTCATGTAAAGCCAGGCACTGTAGCACACATTTGTAATCCCAGTGTTCCTATGGCAAGGTGGCAGGTGGAGACAGGAGACTCACCAGAGCTTGTGGACCAGCTGGCTTGATTTATGCAACAAACAAAAACAGGGGACTTGAAATTGGTTCCCAGCACCCACATCTGATGGCTTATGCCCACCTGTAACTACCTCCAGGGAATCCAACATCCTCTTCTGGTCCCCATGGACACCTGAGTGCATGTGCACATTCTCACACACAGATATATAAATAAAAATACACCTTTAAAAAAGAGAGAGCGAGAGCCCTTGTTTCAAACAAGGTGAAAGGTGAAATTTCTGACCTCCCTTATATATACACATTCATGCACACACATCACACACACACAAGGGATTTTTGAAAGAGAAAATGATAAGAATCAGAAATGTCAAAATTATTTTTGGAAAAGCCAGCAAGTAATCAGCAAATGTTTACAGAGTGTGGGCATGTCTAAAAGTCTGAGGCAACAAATTTCAGTATGCACAAGCATGGTATTTAGGAGCTATAATTCTAAGGGGAAAAAAATGCTTTTTAGGAACATGAGCTCAAGTATTCATGACTGTGAGAATCCACTGGCCAGTCTGTAATAAGCAAAATGCCTTCTGTGTAGCATATTGCCTGGGTTTGGTATACAGACACACACACACACACACACACACACACACACACACACACAGGTTAGGGGAGGTGATAAAAATATAAAATAACTCTGAAGTGATAGTCAAATAGAATTGTTCATTATATAAATCAGAAAATGGTCAAAATGAATTAATTTAGTAGTGCACTGGGTTAAACCATCAGATGTGACATCTCAGAAAGTTGTGCTTTAGAGGGTTAGGATATTTTTGGCACATTTAATAGCATAAACTTTCCTAACAGAGCTTACTTTTTTAAATTATATTTTTAAGTTCTGTTGGGGCAGCAGGGCATTCATGCCGCACAATGCTAGTAGGTATCAGAGGACAACCTGCAGAAGTTAGTTCTCTCTATCCATCAGGTAGATTCCTGGAGATCCAACTCAGGTACCAGACTTGGTAGCAGGTACTTTTACTCAAAGAGCCATCTCACCAACCATGGTGATACCCTTCTTAAAGTGTAATATACCCAGTAATTATCACTTACTGACATCTGCATTTGGATCATGAAGTTACCATGACCACCAATAACAATCTTAGTACAAATGTGTGCCTCTTTTTTTTTTCTTTAAAAAAAAAATCTAGGGGGCTGGAGAGGTGGCTTAGCGGTTAAGAGCACTGGCTGTTCTTCCAGAGGTCCTGAGTTCAATTCCCAGCAACCACATGGTGGCTCACAACCATCTGTAATGAGATCTGGTGCCCTCTTCTGGCCTGCAGGGATATGTGCAGACAGAACACTGTATACATAATAAATAAATAAATCTTTAAAAAAAAATTCTAGTGTTAAATGGTTTTTCAAATGCTCAATGGTCAGAAGTACAGATTGTAAATCCCTCAAACAAGTGGGCAGTAAAAATCCAGAGAAAATTGCAATATGGAAGCTATGGCCCTTTGTTAGTGAAGATGTTACTTCAATGTCAACTTCAAGCAAGGATGCTCTTCGCAGGAAATGGGAAGATGCCTGAACTTTGGTCTGACAACTGTTTTGGACACTAAAGACTGGGGGCTTAAATCTTGTGAAATTAAATAACATGATGATCTAGAATAGGTGTCCATAGTTGTCTGACCTTCTCCATCATCTATAGGGTACAAGAGTGGGAGGCATCAGAACTTAGATCTCCAACTGTCTGCCAATGTGGTGTCTGGAGGGGAACCTTAGAAATTAGAGCTGAGGGATGAAGGAATGGTTCAGCTGTGAAAGGCTAGGCTCACAACCCAAACATCAAGAAATAAGAAGCTGAAGCAGCAGAAGAATATTAATAACAGTTCTGCATGTGTCTTACCAACTGCCTTGCTCTGACCTCCTTAGGTTCATAAATACAATCATCCTAAGCAAACATTTTTTTTCATTTATTTGACAAATGTTTATTTAGAGGTTCCTGTGTATCTGGCATTGTTCTAACTGTTACATTTCAGAGAAGCAAAGACCAAAACCAAACTCTACCTTGCAGAGCTGGTCTTCCAACAGAGGGAGATAGACCACACTGGCTGTTCAATGTGAGGGCGATGCTAAGCTCTGCTTTACTGAAAACTAACCCCTTCAATTAGTGTGCAAATAATAGCACTGGGCAAAGAAAGATATGAGAAGTAGCTTCTGTCCTACTAAGTCTCCAGTAGAAACCAAATCAAAAGTGTCGTTCAAGACAGGCTTAGCAGTCACATACTTTACAAGTCCTCCTGAATTCTTAAATGCCCAGCACTTGCCTGAAAGGTTTTAAAGCAAATGCCTGTGGATTTTCACTCCACCTTCTCATCAAGGTCAAGTTTCCACCTGGTATACCAACAAGACTCAATGTCTTCTCAGGGAACCTTTTCCTCTGAAACCTGCAGAAAGACCAAAGATTGAGGAGGTGAATGCCACCAGGGATGGCTCCCCAGGTCCTCAGGAAGCAGAGTTTGGAAGCTCGATTGACTACATTTCCAAAGAGTTAGAAACATGGATTACTCTAACCAAGATAGTGAACAGAGGCAGAATGAAAGGCTACTTACTGTTTTAACCCCTCAGGTTAGCAAGGTAAATCCACACCCTTGCTAGCATGTGACCTTAAGCAAGTCCAGTGATATTTCTGGGTTTTGGTTTTCTTGGGCTGGAAAGGACAAGATGGTTTGTCCCTGAAGTTTTGGAACTCATAGGTGTGGGATATGAGAGACTGGAACGAGAATGATCTACCATGCTGGGCAGACTGAAGATGGAAAAGGAGTCATCAATTCCCCAAAAGAAGAAGGCAAAGAAAGAAAAGGGGAAACATGGCTTTGAGCATCATTTTCTGGCAGCTACTAAAGTCACTGCAGCCCTGCTTTGTCTATGTAGCTTCAGCATGGCCATGATTAATTCTAGAAGGTTCTTATTGCTACTATAGGGTCTCTCCCTATGCAAGAGGCTCTAGGGACAGTGTTCAAATGCAGGCACCATGGCTCCTCTCAGCCAAGCTCCTACGGCACAGCCACCTAGCTAAACCAAGAATCCAGACCAGCAGCTGGTGAGCAAATGGAGTCATGCACGCCACAGGAAACTTCAAACTCAGGGCCTATTTAAAACAACTTGCCATGAGGGAATTTGGCATGTATGCAGAAATACAAAGCTGTGGTTTCACCTTCCTTCAAGGCCTCACACACCAGCTACAACCAAGGCAGATTTCCAGCCCTATCAGACCAATTATTTCATAGACCATAATAAGTCCCAGGTCTAATGTTCCTTTTATTTCTGTGACTACCTCATTCTATCAGTTCCTGGTCCCTGTGACAGAACCTGCCTTCCTTCCCCTGAGAGCCCTGTCTGCTGTCCAGTGCTTATTAGCTACAAGAGATTTTTGACTAATGGCTTTAGTGCTTTTCTCTTAGCTGTAGGTCATGGTTCTGGTCTTGCTATTTCAGAAGAGGGTGACTAATCCTTTTCTCTCGATTGTACAATTACCTTGAAGGTAATTACAGGACGTGGTCACTTCCCCATAGAGCCCTTTCTTCAAGAAAGATGTAAATGACTTCTTCAGTCCTCTCAAGTATGGTCTTCCACATTCAGATCATTTTTGTGGTCTTTCTTATTTCCTCTGTGTTCTGCCTCTCTTTCACACTGTCGGGATATGAACCACAGGCTAAGTTTCCAGATGTGGTTAGAATATTTCTTTTCCAGTGAGGCGAGATGAAGCAATTCCTCACTTTCAGCCCATGGCTCCATGTCTTCATTCTTATTTTAACTGGTGCTGGTCAATTAGGCTCTTGGTTGTGACTTTATGTGGGAGTCTACAGATCTATGTATCTCAACTGGCTGTCTCTAAATTGTAAGTAAAATCTTGGTGTGGGAAGATGACTCCCTCAGTAAAGTGCTCGCCACACAACCATGAGGACCTGAATTCAGAGCACCAGGATCTATGTAAAAGCTGGGCATCACAACACATGCCTATGATTCCAGTCCTAGGGAGGTAGAGACCAGAATGTCCTTGGGGATTGCTGTTCAGTTAGTCTAGCCAAATTCGTGAACTCTAGGTTCAGTGAGGGACATTTTTTAAACAGATATAGTAGAAAGTAATTGAAGAAGATATCCAACATTGACCTCTAGCCTTTACACACACACACACACACACACACACACACACACACCATACATGCACACCTAGTTACAAAGGTTTCTCTACTTAAAATGTGGTTACACCCAAGCAAATGCATTTTAAGTGGTAAATATGGAAGTTAATTTGTATTTTATATACCAGGGTAAGAGAATTTCATAGCCTAGTGTACCAGGCCCCTAGGTGTTAGCACAGCTGACACCATGATGGAAATACCATTCAGGCTTTGGAACCCAGCATATAGACAGTGCCACCTGCCAAAAAGATAACAAAGACCTAATCCATCAAAGTCCATAGTTCTGGGAGAAAGCTATGCACTAACCTTGCTTTTTGGCTTCTGTAGTTACACTTCTGGCTAACTGTTCTTGTTAACTGAGGTATGTCAACCCAGGATGTGTTTTTTGAGCTTAAAAGCTCACTCTGAGAAAGGCTCAGGACTGCACTGGGGTACCAAACATCCAGTGTAGTCACCAGCTGGCTAATAAAGACTTTCTATTGATTTAAACCCATGTCTGGTGGACACCTCATAACACTAGTCTACCTTAGATAACCTGAGAACACTACTGCTAACCAAGAGTTTGACAAAGTCATCCAATATGAAGCCTATTTTGCATTAGAGTGTGGCCATTTCATGTCATCTATTGAATAATGAGGCAAAAGTGAGAACACAGTAGTTATGTGGCCACTGTATATTTGCTATCAATTTAAACTAATAAAAAAAAATAGAAAGAAAACCCCTTCAGATGAACCTTTATGAGTGTCAGCCCATCCCTGTGGCTGAGAAGCTGATACTGTCTTTAGAAAGTCTCTACTTTGTGAGAATCTCAAGACATCTTGGCCACATGACTGAACTTGGGTACAGATGTCTGAGCATCCATTTTGAACATCAGCATGCAGTTGAGTTTTAGTCTCAGCTCGGAGATGTGGCTGTATGATGCTATCCAACATCAAGGATCCCAGGCTTCTATATCCATCTTGATTGCTGTGCTACTCATCGGCCTCAGGGAGCTACTCAAACTAAGTGAAGTTCAAAGTCATGGAAGTTCCCTGAAGTTAAAGGAACTAAAATTAAATAATTATAATTCTTTTAAAAGTTGAAGAGTAGGGTGAAGATGTAGCTAAATAGGGTGCCTGTCTAACATACATGAAGCCCTGAGTCCAAACATCAGCACCTCAGAAATCAGGCCTAGTAGCACATGCCAGTAATCCTAGCCCTGAGGAAGTGGAGGCAGGAGGATCAGGAGTTCAAAGCCATCCTCACTTATATAGTGAGTTTGAGGCTAGCCTGAGCTACAAAAAAACCTCTGTGGGTGGGTAAGAGGTTGAAAGGATGCAAAGCCTTCCTCTTTGCCCCTTGATCCAATAACTTTCCAAATTCATTTGAGTTATGCTGTGTCTACTTTTTTTTTTTTTTTTAATTACCCATTCCCAACAACCTAGCATAGTGCTGGAAGCAGCTTGTCAAGTATCTGGTGTCCAAACAGAGTCTGTACAAAAGGAAATTTGAGTTTATTATTCTTATGGTCCCTCAGAAAGAGGGCTTCAAGATCCACACTCGTCAGAACAGGCACGCCCATGACCTTGTATGAATCCAACTGAGTAACCAGAAATACTTAAAGACCCATGTTCTATGCTCTTTCTACAGAGGAGCACCAGCCTCACCCTTATGATGACTCCTCCCTACACCCCTGAATTCATTATTGACAGAGACCGGAGATAACGTAAGGATGTTGGTCTCCAGGAATCCCCTAAAGAAAACAGCTCCTCTGTGTAATAAGCAACAGGACCACATCTGAGCCACAGACACCGTGTGTGACTTTTCCTCACTGTGGCCAAAACATTAGCAGGAACCATTTAAACGAGGAATTACTTGGGACTCTTGGTTTCAAGGTTTAGAAAAGCATAGAAGTTCACACCATCATGGCCAGAAAACAGGTTAAAGGGAATGACAGGGAAGGAGGCCAAACCAGAGAGAATCCCCAAAGACATTCCACCGTGACCTGCTTGTACCAACAAGATCCCATCCTCTTCTTTTCACCGCCTCCTAAGGATGCCATGGTGTGACGAATCCATTGAGGGATTCGTGTGTCCACTAGATCAGAGCCCTCAAGTACTTCATTCTGCTCATGTACAACCCAAAGGGTATCCTGTAGGTTCAACTTCCTAAGTCCATGCCAGACCCCTTCCCTTCTCCCATCGTCTTGCCGGGACCCAGAGTAAGCCCAGGGAAATAGCCTTCCGGCCTCATCATTCCTCACACCATTGTTTACATACAGATGGAGCTTGGGGGATGCAGAAGACGGAAAAGTTGAGCTTTCCTGAGGTTAATTTTTAAAGGTGCTTGCATGGAAGAGGGCAGTTGAGAATGCCCTGGGCAAGTCTAGCACAGCCCCTTGAGTGAAGCCCCTTCAACCCTGCTTTAACTTCCGAGAGTCCTCTGAGAAGGTTTCCACAGCAATGGCTTTCCTTTTCCTTCTCTCATTAAAGATGGCCCTTGGATGCTTTTATCCTTAGCAATGCTGTTCCATTGTGGCGTCATTTCATGCTCTATTCACCTTCGGAATCTCTTCACCCGACCTCTCTCAGCTGAAGAAAGAAACACTATGGGTTTAAATCTATCTGCTATCAACAGCAGCCGGGTAATTCTTACCCTAGGGCCCCAAACCCTCATTTCAGATGGGCTAATCCTAGCCTCTTTTGGAGGCGATGCTATTTCCTTCACTACCTGGTTTGGAGATGTGCTGAGCCCCAGTTATATTTAGGCAGTGGAGGGGGAAAAATAGGGATATTAACCTCTAACACAGCTGCAAATAATAGCCACAATAAAATCGCGATGAAAAAATGCAGGGGTAGTAATTATTTGGCTCTACCTCACCCCAGAGGAAACAGTTTTCAGATAGGGTCTTAGAAATTTGTAAAAAGGGTCCCCCCCCATTCAGGGTTTTATAAGGCAGGTGTAGAGGTTTTCTGGAGAAAGGAGGAACTGGCCAGAGCCTCAGACAATGTGTCTTCAAGGAATGAAGGCCCCAGTAGAACCCCAGCTCTTCTCCCTCAGTTCCACAGAGACTGGAAAATGGGAGGACGAGACTCCCTAAACCGCTTCTCTCCTCTGATCTATCTGACAGCCGCCTAAGCGTGGAAAATATACTAGACTGTATTTCAAATAACCTAAACCAACTGCCAAAAAAAAAAAAAAATACTAGATTCTTGCTTTTGTGTCTGGCTCTTACATTTCTGCAGCCCCGACTTAACAGACAAGAGAGGGTCGTAAAACTGAATCTGTGAAACAGAAATAGACCTTTCGGGACTTCTCATACACACACAGCAGGGCCACCAAAATCCCTTTTATTTTTTCGTGTTTCAAATGTGTTGTGCTTCCTTCACAGGTCTGTGGGTCTGGGCAGGCTGCAGAGAGCTGGCGTCCTTTATTTATTTATCTCGCCGATACTGCTGCATTGTGTCCACTCTGGACGTGTGCGTGCTCTGAGGCCTCCACTGCCAAGGTTCCCACCGCCATGTACACCACCACCCCTCCCTTCATACAACTTCTCCGTTTCCATACTTAATTTCCCACACCTACGACGCGTGCATCTTGATTCTGTGTGTTCCTCTAACCACCGTCGTTTAAAAAGGCTTTCTGTTTTGAGGTTTCCTCTTTCAGGAAATCAAATAATTTAGATCTTTTAAAAAAAAAATCCACACAAGAGCCTTCTGGCTATCACTGACAGAGAGTAGCAATAATAGAAAATAATAGTAGTAAGAATATGCAACCGTGTTAATGCCAGGGACCCGGGGATGCAATAGACAGAAATGAAATTGGGGAGGGGAGGTGATGTTGCTGCAATGTTCGAGTGCCGCTCTCACGCTAAGGCCGGGGGATTGGGATAAGGTAAAGTTAATTGCGTTTCCAGATGACAAACCTCTCACCTCTGAACTGAATGGCTCTTTATAAAAGCTATCAGTAATAAACTGTAAATCTCAGCCATGCTTGCAAATAAAGGTCATTCCTTTCACGTTGCCACTTTTCCTGGGCCTTATTACATTCCTGCCTCAACCCCTTCTCACTTTCTAAAGTGTGCCAGCTGTCCAGAGAAGCAATCAGTGGACCTGGTTGGCTTTATTATTCTTTTTCTTTTTGGAAGGCATGGCATCATGGGGTTTTCATCCTTGCACACTGTGAGACCCAACTAGTCTCATCCCTCACACCAGCAGGGAAATGAACACCAGAGGGAAAAGGGTCCTTCTTCCTCCCTGGTTATGGTAAAGGAGTCTTGCATGCCTGCATTTCATGAGCCAGCATTGCTAGGCTTTGTAAGCAGCGGTGTGCATCCTCAGACATGTCACTCTTACTGTCTGTCACAATTTTTTTTTTTAAGATTTCAATTTGTTTTTAAAGATGGATAAGTGTGTTTGTCTGGGAGGGTTTGTGCACATGAGTGCATTTGCTACCAGAGGCCAGAGGAGGGCGCTGGATCCTTTGGAGCAGGAGTTCCAGGAGCCTGTGAGCTACCTAATGTGGGAGCTGGGAACTGAACTCAACAACCTCTGCAAGAGCAGTGTGCACTCTTAATTGCTGAGCTCTCTCTAGACCAGTGGTTCTCAATCTGTGGGTCATGATCCCCACAGGGAGTAACATATCAGATACCCTGCATATCAGATACTTACATTAGGATTCATAATGGTAGCAAAATTACAGTTATGAAGTAGCAATGAAATAATTGTATGGTTGGGGGTCACCACAGCATGAAGAAATGTATTGAAGGGTCACAGCATTAGGAAGGTGAGAACCACTGCCCTAGCTCCTCTGTCACAATTGTCCTTCCTACTGTGTGCAGGACCAGGACCCCTGCTCCTTGCCACTCTCTGCACCAATAGGCTTCCTAAACAAAGCTGAGTTACATCTACTTAGCACAGTTAAGAACACCTATATTTGTTTCTACTCACAGACAGCACCCCAAGAACGACACTGAAGACTGACACTTGGCAAGCAGTTCTAGTGCTGGGCCCTTACTTAGCAGATTGCACTTTGTCTCTGAACGCCTACTGTGACTGGAGGCCCCATCATCATCAGTTTGTAGGTAAGAAAACTGAAACCTGAAGAACTGAACGTGCCAACCTTTCCACAAGGGCAAGTGGCAGAATGGGGCTATTCGTGTGCCACAAGAGCCCCCAAACCCCTTAGAATGGTGGGATGTTATAAAATGGCAAAGCCAATCACTGAGTGCTGAAGGGACTTGGGGAGAACTCAGAAGTCCATACCCAGGAACTAAGTAGATGCTAAAGAAATGCCCTGGGCAGGCTAAAAGGAACAAGATGCTGAGCCCTCCCATGTGTTGTTATTCTGCTCTAAGAAACACTACACTACTAAGCCAGGTACTTGGAAGACCAATGCGTGTGGATCACAAGTTAAAGATCAGAAGGCATTACACAGCCAGGTTCTGTCTCAAAAACAAAAGGAGCTGGGTGTGGCTCATGCCTGCAATCCTAGTATTGAAGAGGCGGAGGCAGGAATATTGCCACAAGTTTGAAGTCAGCTTATGTTACAAAGTGAGTAATAGGTTAACTGTGACCACGTAGCCAAACACTGTCTCCAAAGAATGAACAGCCAACCAACAAAAAAGAACCATTCTATTTCTAGCTTGGTTATTCATCCATTTACACATTTGTTTACTTAGTCACCAAGGGACAGGTAAGACAACTGCTTTGTGAGAGCTCAGTGTCTTCATTAATTACCTTTCACTGATTACCAAAGCTTTTGTAAGTATTAAGGGACTGATGAAAACACGTTGAAAAATATGTCACTCCGATGCAGTTTTAGACGCCTCATAATCACATAAATTGTACCAGTAATGTGTACTCTTCAGCTTCAAGTTAGGGTCAACTGTTTTGATACATGAGACTTAGGGACAATGTCAGTGAGAGAGAACAGAGGTGAGTTTACTTACTGTCTACACTGTGACGACTGTTGGCCAGTGAAAAACGCAAAAGAATCTGCCAAGATCTCAGGCAGCTAGCTCCTGCCTTCCAGGAATTTACAGTTTCATCTATTCATGAAAATCAAACAGTAAAATCACAAGGTGGAATTGTGTCAATCAGTAAAAATAATACTAAAGGGGCTGGAGAGCTGGCTCTGTGGTTAAGAGTACTGGCCACTCTTACAGAAACCAGGGTGCCATTACCAGCACCCATGTGGCAGCTCACAGCCATCAAGTTCCAGGAAATCTAACATCCTCTTCTGGATTCTGAAGACACCAGACATATATGTGGTACATAGACACACATATAGGCAAATACATACATAAAATAGAAATAAATAAGCCTCTAAAAGATAATGATGGAAATTATGTCAATACAAAAAGAATGACTAATATTTCATAGCTGAACTCATGGGGACTCAAGATCCCTTCATGTGGGGAGCCTGTGGGCAGGTGCAAGTGAGGATTCTTCTATGAGATATTAACCACGAAGTTTCTAAATACGAAGCTAACTCATGAGTAAAACAAGGAGCATGCCAGCAGCAAGCCCTGGGGATAAAAGCTAGAACTGGATGGACTCATCTGCTCTAAAACAAGCCCTGAGTGTCTGTAGCTGGAGTTTTCTCCAGTACCACTGGGGCCTGCAGCCACTCAGACCCAAGTAAACACACAGAGACTTATATGACTTGTAAACTGTATGGCCGGGCGGTGGTGGCGCACGCCTTTAATCCCAGCACTCGGGAGGCAGAGGCAGGCGGATCTCTGTGAGTTCGAGGCCAGCCTGGTCTCCAAAGCGAGTTCCAGGAAAGGCGCAAAGCTACACAGAGAAACCCTGTCTCGAAAAACCAAAAAATAAATAAATAAATAAATAAATAAATAAATAAATAAATAAATAGATAGATAGATAAACTGTATGGCCGTGGCAGGCTTCTTGTTATCTAGTTCTTATATCTTAAATTAACCCATTTCTATTAATCTATAAGTTGCCACGTGGCTTGTGGCTTACCGGTACTTTTCATCTTACTTCTTATGGCAGCAGCGGCGGCTGGCAGCATCTCCTGACTTAGCCTTCCACTTCCCAAAATTCTCCTCTCTGCTTATCCCACCTATACTATACTTCCTGCCTGGCTACCGGCCAATCGGCATTTTATTTATCAACCAAATCAGAGCAACACATTCACAGCATACAGAGCAATCAATATCCACAGCAAGTGTCCTCAGCCCTGTCCCACGTTGAGGTCCAACAGGAGTGCCCACCAGGTGGCTGAACACAAAGCTGGTACAGGCTATAGAATTCCTGAGTCTTTCAACATCTGCAATATTACAGCTAGGGCATCCCAATGACTCCTTCTGTGTTGACTAGGCTCCCGTTTACACATTCAAAGGCTACTGCAGTAAATCAGCGAATACAATAAGGCTGTGTTAGCATGATACACGATCCAATCATAACGGCTGTCCAAACATTAGTGATGAGTGCACTTCATCTGTCAAAAAGATGACAACAAAGATGAGGAAGAAGAGGATGAGGAGGAGGCAGGAGGAGGAGGAGGAGGAGGAAATAGAGGAGGATGAAGGAAGGTCAGTGGCAATAAAGAGAATGAGGTAGTAATGTTTCACTCCAGTGTGTGACCGAAAAAGAAACTCTAAGAATGAGGTTGCCTATCTTGGTTCCTTATACCCTGGAAAATGGTCATGTATTCTCCTCATTTACTCTGTCAAAAGGGTCATGTGCAGGATGAAATGTTTAAGACGCAAAGATATTCCTCTAGTACTGGAATAGGACTAAACAAATTCCTGGTGTCTCTTGACATCATAACGTCACAGTGCAACATGTCACTCTGGTGTTAGTGGTGATGGTGTCACAAATAAACCCACTCCACTGCCCATTGCATAAAAGCCTAGTACATGCAATTATACACAGCATGTAATAATAACTACAACAATTACATTCCTGGATTATGTAGTTTACTTTTTGTTGTTGCTTTAGGGTGTGTGTCTACTCATGTGAAAGGGTTTACAGGAGAAGAATATGTTGTGCTACACTGGCCCCAGCTCCAGACGTCTTGTATTTATGCTAGCTCTTGATTGCATTAAGGCATCAGGTTGACTGACCTGTACCGTCAGGTATGTGTAGGTAGACTTACTGTATGATGTTCACGCAGTGACAAAATATCTCATGGCATTTTCCTATGCATATCCCAGGATAAGACTGTAGCTCCTAGCCGGGCGTTGGTGGCGCACGCCTTTAATCCCAGCACTCGGGAGGCAGAGGCTCCTAAACTGAATATCTAAGGTTCAGAAACACTGGTTAACAGTAAAGTCAAAACCAGATTTACACCCTTATTTGTTCAAAAACAAAGATCAAGTCTCATGAAATGATGACCTCCAACTTCTGACTGAAGTGGTTCAGGCCATCCATCATGGACAACTATGAGCCAGGAGGACTTTGCCAACTGAGTTCCAATAGAGACTCGTCTTTGTAAATGTCTCCAGGTTGGCAAGTAACATTGTATTTTTAAAGTTGGTGGGACTTGGGAGAGACTTTGACCTGTAAAGTACTTGCCACACAAGCACAGGACCTGAGTTCAATCCCCAGAACCCACATAAAGAAGCCAAGCATAATGACACATGCTTGTAATCACAGCCCTGGGGAGACAGAGACCCAAGGATTCCCGGGTTCGCAACCCAGCCACCGTAGCTGAACTAGCAAGCTCCAAGCCAGTGAGAGGTGGATCTTAAAATCCAAAGTGGATGGCACTTAAAGAACTACACCTGAGGTGGCCTCAGGCTCCATACATGTGCACACTCACAAGTACCCACACCCACACTCACTCACTTTCACACATACACAGCAGATGGATGGATGGATGACTCCCTGCCATGAAAGTGTAGAGTGTTGCTTGTAATCAGGGGTTGCTTTTGCAGATAACTATCTACTATTTACAGGGAAGTCCCTAGGTACTCATGAAAGGTAGTACCAGTCACTCCATAAGAGAAAAAAAAACGAAGGCTTACCCATAAACACTGCAACTTTTGCTTATTCCACGTTAAAGGTGAAGAACAAAAGAGAAAGGCATTGTTTTCTTAGAAAGACAAGACTAGCATAATTTGGGGACTTTCCAGAAGACCAGGTATTAATGCCCCACAGTGTATTTAATGAGCACCTGAGCAAGAGAACACTTTGTCTGTATCAATCCAGAATCACTGGGGTTTCCTCTTTCTTTACTTTTCCTTTCGATCTTTCTTGTGTAAATTATGTGTATGCACCTGAGTGCAGGTGCCTATGAGACCAGAAGAGGGCATCATATACCCCATATACAGGCAGTTGTGAGCTGCCCAGAGGTACTGGGAACTGAACCCGGGTGCTCTTAACTGCTGAGCCTTCTCTCCAGCCCCGTCTCCTCTTCCTTCTCTTCCTCCCTTTCTTTCCTTCTTCCCTTTCTTTCCTTCCTTCCTTTTTTAAATGAGAAAATTGATGCTTTTTCAGTATGAGCTTGAGGACAAGATCTCACTATATAATCTAGGATAGCCTCAAACTATGTAACCAGGCTAGCCTATAAGAATAATCCTCCTGACTCAGCCTCCTCTGTCACCAGATCCAGTGACCAAGTCAACTTCAACAATTTTAGAAATCTAACTGAAGATCTTCATGGGGACACATCCCTGCTGACTGACTGATGGCCTTGAGGAGGGAGGGTCTAAAAATTTACATTCCTACCACGCTCCCAAGTAGTGTTGCTGTGGCTTGCATTCACATTTTGGTTTCACTAGCTGCATGTGTCTGTCAGTGGTTTCATTTGAACAAGTCACACCCATTATTTACATGTTGTTTATGGCTGTGTCACACACAGTAGCAGGGTTCATTTACAACACACACTGTGGAGCCTATGAAGATGAAAATATTTACTATTTGGCCCCTCACAAAAAAAGCAGTTGCATCTGGTATAGATTAAAACCAGACTTATGGAAACTTGGATCTGAAAGGACTTCTCTAACCTGATTCCCCATTTTCTAAATGAAGACATGTGTCCATGCAGTGAGAAAATACCAGACTAGAGTCTGGTCAGTGTCTCCATTGGCCAGTACTAGGTTCTGATCTCTCACACTAAGGATGTCTTACATGCCACTCCTGTCTCAAGCTGACAGACCTGAATCTTGAGACATGAGCAGAGGTCAAGCTTCAGCCTTGATTTCATTGGGAAGGGGTAGGGTGGGGGGAGGAAGAGGGGAGCACCTGGATAAAGAAAGCCAATGTGGGTGCAACCTGCATCCAAAGACTAATTAGTGTGGAATTATAAAGAGCCAACTCCCCTCTCCCTGACTGCCATCACTAAAAGACCAACTCAACTCCAGAGTTCCCACAGATCAGCAAGAGCCCATTTCCACCCATCACCTTCCCTTTTCCAAGCCCACACCCCTCATTTTTTCCGTGGTCCCAACACCAAGCATCCATCTCCCAAATCGTCTGCACACAAATCTGCACTGCACACTCCTTCCAAAAAGCACAGCCTCTAAGGAATGACAGACACTTTGAATTGAATGGGGACAGGGTGGTGAGGTGGACAACAGCTGTTTCTTCTACCTGGAGAACACTTAGTGGGAAATGTGTCTGCAGCCCTCAACTTTCAAATGTATCTGAGGGAACTGATGAGTTACTCATGCAGACTCACACACTTTCAAACCTTAGCTAACTGTAAGTCAAGGACCAGTGTTTATTGAGGTGACAGTCATATGATACTTACATGGACCATAGTTATATGAACTTTATGTGTACTAACTAATGCATAATCTTTCCAACAATATAATAAGATGGTTACTATTACTATCCCATTTTCCAGATGAAGAAACTCCATAAAGTCAGGTGACCTGTTCAGGATTGAACAGTTACTAAGAAGTAAGGTCATAAGCAGGTCTGCTCTATGCATCAAGTCCTATGTTATCATGGATGGTACCTGGTAGGCTGCCAGCATCTCTACCAAGCTAATGCTGTTGATAGGAAGAGTCCTGACAAAGTCAGGACAGGTTTGGAAAGTGAGGAAAAGAGGAAGAAATGAATTCTGGGAAAGGTTGTCCTCTAGGTAGGAAGATAACAGGAGCAAGGGTGATAATGGACAACTAGGAAGATGGGTCCATTGGTAGAGCATTTGCTGCATGAGCATGAGGCCCTGAGTTCAAGCCCCACCACCCACATAAAGTCAAGAGTCGTGGGACACACTTGGAATCCCAGCACTGGGGGACTGGAGACAAGTAGATCCCTGGCATTTGCTAGCAGGCCAGCCTAGTGCGATCCATGAGACCTGGAGTTTCAATGAGAGAATCTGTCTTAAAACACAAGGTGAACTGCTTCTGAGGAACACCACCCAAGAAGTAGGGTAACAAGCCTCCAAATGCATGTGTACACATATGCAAGCACACTAGTGCGCGCACACGCGCACACACGCACACACACACACACACACACACACATACAAGACACTCAAAGTAGTAGTAGGAGAAAATCCCAAGGAGATGGAAAGAGAGTAATAGAGGAAAGGAGACAGTCAGGTCAGCATCTGGACTCTAATCATACAGAACTGTGAGAATATAACCAATTATTGAACCCTTCTTCTGTTCCTTCACCTCGAGGGGAAATGAAAGCAGCACTGTAGGATTGAAAGGACTGGATGAGACTGTACGTGTCAAGTGCTCCCAAGCCAGTACCTGGCATCGAGAAAACAAAGCTATTCTTGATAGCCAGGACTCTATCTCAACTGTGACCAAAAGGAAAAAGAAAAAGAGATCCTCTCGGATAGACATGTTTTGAAAACTTAACAATATATGCACATCATTTTTACAAGCCAAAGTCCTTCCAGGAAGAGCAGCCTCCTGCCTCACCTACCTCACACTCCTGCGTCCCGCTTCCAGAGGGGCCCATTTTTCAACTTCCTGCTTTTTTGTGCTTGTCTCTGTGTTTCTTTTATATTATTATTATTTTGCTATACCGCATCATCTTGTGGAGGTCAATACTAGGTGTCCTCAGTTGCATTCCATCTTACTTTGTGAGGCAGGGTCTCTTGCTGAACCTGGAGCTCACCGGTTCAGATAGGCTGGCTGGCCAGCAACCCTAGGGACATGCCTGTCTCCACATTGTCAGTGCCTGGGTAATAAACACACTTCTGCACCCAGCTTCTACATGGGTGCTAGGATCAAATTCAGATCCTCATGCTTTCACAGCAGACATTCACCAGCTGAGTCATCGCCCCAGCCCTTGCCTCCTCCATGTTTCTGGCTAGTCCACTTTACTGATGGCTTTGTCTAATTGCACATCAGCACTCTACCTCTGATCTGCTCCTCCAGAGCTTAGCCATGGTCTTGTCTTTTCTTTGCTCTTTATGTTTGTCTTTCACACTGTGGAATATGAGAATTAAAACCGTTTGCAAGCTTCAAGAACATTGGGCAGGCATGTGTACACCATTCCCCTATCATATTGCAGCTATGTAACCATTTTTAAGTTAGTACTTACTGTCTACAATGTATCCACACACAAGTCATGAGATTCATCACAGTTACAGTTCTTACCTTCACAACTTTGTTTTTCCAACAGTTAACACTGACTTGCTTTTTTCTCTTGATTTTCTACAGATCATTAACCCACCCCCAATTCTCTGCCATGTCATGAATTTCCTATGAATAGGTTTAAATGTATTATATAATGTACACAATATATTCCAATTGTTTGTTTCCTTAAAAACATACAGAATCAGGCTTGTTTTCCCAAATTATTCTGGATTTCTATTTTAAACCCCCTGCAAGTATCCTGGGGCCCTCCTTCACCATCCTGAGAATACCATTTGCCTCTTTGCCATACTTCCTGTGTCTATGTCTTTTTTCCTTTAATCTCTCAATTGTTACAGCAAAGAGACAGGATGGGGGATATGAAACCAATGCTTAGGCAGTAGTTTGGACTTCCACACTGGAGGTCCGTTTCCAACCTTATTTAATATCATCTCGTCTCCAGAGCCTCGCTGAGCACGCCAATGATGCTTCCGCTGGCACTGCTTTCCTCTCCAATGTTTCATCCTCATGTCTATGAAATGTCAGTCATACTCCTTGGTTGCCTGGGTACATGGAGATTACTCATCTTGAAAACAGTTCTCAACAGTGTCCCATCTCTTTTTCTTTCACATACATGCCATCTTCTTTGTCTGAATACCTTCACTTAGTTTTAGGTTTCCTCTGCTCTTTGTATCATTTCTGTTTCCTCTAAGTTCATCTCTCTTCCCCTCTCTTCTGTCCCTATCATAATGGTAAATGGCTCCTGTATGGTTGGAGGAAGCCTGTTAACTCACAGGTTTATTTTTTGGAATCTTTGTGCAGTGTTGGTGGTCTTCTTATTTAGAAAGGGGATCCAGTACTTGAGGCCACATCTAATGTATCTGCAGATCTTTTCTCTTGGGGTAGAAGCTTTGAGATAAGCCAATGCAGTAGTAGGTGGCTCGAGGAGGTCTCACCACTCAGTCTGGAGACAGTATTTAACCCACAGGGCAGGGAACAGTATCCTTCTCTCAGCTGTTCAGATACCCTATTCAGCCTCTCCAGAGCGTCAAGCATCTCATGAATTGGATGGGGGCAGCGAGAAGAGGTCTTCTCTTGGAAGAACCAAGGTGGTAGAGTTTAAATGATCGACTGCCTTTCATGAAACTTCCAACCAGCGGTCAAACTCGCAACCCTATCCTCACCTGAATCCATATCTAACAAGGCAGTCTCTGCCTCCAATAACCAAATTCGTCATGTTTCTGTCCCTCAAATTACTTCACTTCTTGGCATTCTCCTTCCAAGTGGGCACTTCCATCTTCCTGACATCCACTGAATGAGTTCCCATCAATTCAAGTGTTCTCTGGCCTCCAGAATTCTCTTGCCATCACATCTTCACCTATAGCTTTATTTATTATTATTATTATTATTATTATTATTATTATTATTATTATTTAGGATTTTATGCTTTCTTTTCAACCTTAACTGTCCTGTCAGTAAATCTGAGAGCTTGCAGAGACAAGGCCGTGTGTCCAGGATGTTGTGTTTCTGCATTAAGCCTTCTTTGAGATGCTTTCTAATGAACCATTTCCATCCTATCCTTGGGAGCATTCTCTCTGGAATGCTAACACATGATCACCACTGATTTATCCAGTGCAATATCAGAGGGAAAAGCCAGTGAGCAGTGTAAACCCTTCAATAAAGTCCAGGCCCTGCAATGATGAAGATGCACTCAGGAATCTGGATGGTGGGCCCAAGCACAGAGCAGCCTCAGCAAGTGGCCTCGTGTGCCCCATTTTGGATGACTGACGGAAATTGATGGCGACAATATCGGTAGTGTTCTGATGCTCGGGATGACCCAGGGACTGGCACGCTCTGTGGTTCTGGGTTTCAGCCTTTCTAACATCTTCACACCAGTGCTACCAATTTAGCAAGCCCTGGCCTCATTAGGTATTCAGGCAGCATTTGTTTAGCCCTGGGAACGAAGGGGAATAAGTTTCACGTAGCTTCATCTTAATGAAAGTTTATTATGTTGTAAATCTGATGTAATTTCTAGGGCTTGCCGCTTTGCATGATGGATGCCTTATCTGGACTAAGAATCATAAGAAGTGACTTCATAATATACTCGCCACAAATCCCAACATTGGATAGACCTACTCTATAAATTTGCTGCTTAAACACTGACACTATTTCCTTTAAAAGTGTGTGTGTGCGTGTGCGTGTGTGTGTGTGTGTGTGTGTGTGTGTGTGTGTGTGTACATATGTACTCTCTACAGTTTGTATACCAGCCATATCCCCCTGGATACAAATTGCACAATTGAAATGGTACAGCTGGGCAAGAGTTTCATGGATGAATTGTTTGAAGAAATGTGGGCTGGTCTCAAAGACGACGGCCTGAGGTGTACTGAGGCCAGCAGTAACTCTGGAGCAAATGCCTCCCCGGGCCTCAAAGAGTCAGGTGAAAGCAGTCCTCAGAACCTGGCACCCAGGGGGGAAGGCTGCATATGGGACCTAGGATCTTCTGAAAAGGGATGCAAACATATGTAACTCCCAGAGGGAAGGAATGGAGCCTCACTCTCCGCAGGCCTGCCGTACTGAGCCTTCCTATTGGGCCAGCCAAAGGTGACACTTCCTGGAAAAAGGTGGTGGTAGTGTCACTCATCAAGTATCACTCAGGATCACCAAGAGAACAGCAGCCAGAGGGACATATGCAGCATGTGTGTATACAGGAACCCGGGGACCTCGGACCTTTAAAAACTAGGGACAGGCAGGTGGTGGTGGTACACGCCTTTAATCTCAGCACTTGGGAGACAGAGGCAGGAGGATCTCTATGAGTCTGAGGCCAGCATGGACTACAGAGTGAGTTCCAGGACAGCCAGGGCTACACAGAGAAACCCGGTCTTAAAAAAAAACAAAACAAAACTAGACACAATGGAGCCAGAGGTGGGGCAGGTGAATGCCTATGTTGCCAAACAACTTTCCAAGGCTTCTACCATCACAACATTTAATTGTTTGTTTTAGGTTCATTTTGTCCACTTGGCTGCCCTCAAGAAGAGAATCTTTGCCTGCGGTCTTCGTCAGGACTGACCTCAGTTTATAAATATCACACCAGTACCCAATCATCCCAGTTTCTCAGTCCATAAAATGGGAACATGGGAGAAAGAAATTTAACTTTGTGGCATAAATGACTTCAAAGACTATATAACCTGTCTGCTCACAAACACCCTGACATCAGAAATAAAAAGTTCTGGAAGGTACTTCAAACATTAGTATTTTATTATTATTATTATTATTATTATTATTATTATTATTATTATTATGGCTGTTATGGCGAGGCAATGTCAAAATAATACCTGAGGACCAGAGGTGCGGCCATCTTTGGATCATGGCAGAATAGTGGAGAAGTCCCATTTAAAAAGACAAAAAGAAACAAAAAAACCAACCAGTGCCAGGTAAGAAGTGCACACTCAAAGCACCTTCTATCCACTGTGTTTCTTGAGCTTCTAATTTCCTCCGTTTCTCTGTCTCCCTCCCTTGCCCTTTCGAGAATGGACACTCAAGCCTGGGGCTGCATCACCACTGAGGTTTTATTATAAAGTACATTTCAAAATAACGGCCTCAAGTCTCAGAAGCAGGGAGGAAGACGTAAACAAGGCCCCTTTCGCCCGCTGAATGACGAATTAAAAGCAGCGCTCTGCTGGGCTGCCTCATCTCTCAGGGACTGCACTCTTACAGCTGGAGTTAAGGCTGGGTCAGCACCTCCATTAGACACCCCTCTTTCCAAGGGTTTATTATCCAGCCATAAAAATTTGCTCCAGGCCGAAATTTACCATGCAAAAGGCCTCATTGCTGGGCCAAACTTAGGGACAAATTGAAAACAGGAAGAAATGAATGGACTATGCTGAGGTTTAAAAAAAAAAAAACAATAATAATAATGGAAACAACAAAATACCCTCACTGGTGGTCTGTCACTCAAATTCAGAATGTGTCCTGAATTTTTATAGAGACTTCAAATGGCAAAAGAAGATGAGAAAGGGAATTAGCAGTGTGTTGTTTGTTATTTTGTTTCTCTTGTGGAAATCACTATGGGAACACAGTAGCGCTGCACACAGGTAGCTACTAAAAACCAATTTACATGCTGCTGTGGGTTTGGAAAATCAGCTTACATAATGGTGTGTTTTTCCTGTAATAACTCTTTACATTATGACTCAACAGTGGTAAAATTATAAAAAGATGGGTGTTTATGATCCTGACACGGACACCAGTTCTGACCTTTAAAATTATGTCTACGATTCTTCCTCCTTTTGGCCCCTCAAAAGATAGTCAGCATAGCACCCATCTTTATTCTAGTGTGCTAACTCCAGAAACAACCTGGACACCTTCTGTGCCCCTACACAAGTTTAACCTGCAAATGCAAGCTGCATGGCCCTGTTCTGGTAGTGGATATCAACCTGTACCGTGGGTTTGTTTCCTGGTGTGTCAAATCACACTCAAAAGAAGAGCAGACAGTGATCTACAAAGTGAACTGCCACGTGATATGTGCCAACAGCGTGCAGCAGAAATTGTGACTTTCATTTGCAAATCAGGAAAGCAATCCTGTATCAGCCTCATCCATGAGTCAGGAATGAAGATGACCCATAATCCCTTCAGGAGTGGAGCAGCTTCCAGAAAGTATCTCTTGGAGCTAAGCTTCCACTCATACACCTATTTCAACTGAGCCTGGAGAATGTTAAGTCCTGAACTTGAGGCCAAGTGTATGGATTGGTAGTTCTCATATCCAGAATGCTTCCGAACTGTTCCGTTCACAAATCTTCTGGTTCCTTAAGTCTGATGTAGGCAGAGAATTTACATTCCTTTTAAAATGTTTTTTTTTCTAAATTAAAATGTGTGTGTGTGTGTGTGTGTGTGTGAGAGAGAGAGAGAGAGAGAGAGAGAGAGAGAGAGAGAGAGAGAGAAAGGACACCAGCCATCTTCCTCTCTGGCCCTCCACCTTATTCTCTTTGGTTAGGGTCTCTCACTGAACCTGGAGTTTGACACTTTCAATTAGGCTGGCTTGCTGGCCAGCAGACCCCAGAAATGAACACACACACACACACACACACACACACACACACACACACACACACCTGCCCCAGCACTAGGGTCACAGGCATGTGTAGTCACATCCGGCTTTTTCACACAAGGGCTGGAGATCCAAACTCGGGTCCTCATGGTCACATAGCAAGTGTTCTTTCTTAGTGAGCCATCCTCTCAGCCTGGGGATTTGCACTTTTAACATAGCCCACTCAGGTGCTGTGGGGATCGTGCTTGGGAACGCTTTGCTTAGATCTTTCAAATACCTGTTAATAAAAACCAAAGAGCGAGGGCATGCTGTAAATGGTGTGGGATTCCAGACCGTTGTCTTGCCGGGGCTTCCAGAGCATCCAGCAAGGCGATCACTGGAGCCCCCAGAACCAGAACGCTGGTAATGTGATCACCATGTATTTAGCTTGAAAACCTTCTCGTTTACAGATGGAAGAATGCCAGGCGATAAATCAATGGCAGGGCCCACACAAAGAACCAAAATTCCAGGCTCCCTAATACTGCCATCCAGGTGTGTGCTGACCTATGTCGGCCAATGGGCCATTCTTCATAATATCCAATAATAGCATGTGCTGCCTGCAGCTGGTTTGGGGTGGTATCGTGATATACCCCACAGGCATCACAAAAGCAGATGGCTGTCATAGCCACAGACTCTCAAGATCTGCTCTATCTACGCTCCCACTTTTATGTCAGGCCATTAAAGGGGGGCCTCAAGAAATGTAACATCAACATGGGAAAACAGGCTTCTCTTTCCTGGAGGAGACGGGGTGACCACGTGAGCCCGGTGTCATCTCAGTGAAGCACGCCAAGAAAAATTCCACAGAAATATCTGGGTAGCAATAAACATGATCTTATCTCAACACTGAAATGGAAAAGGGAGCTGGCAACCCTAAATCACAGAAGTAATGTGCGGTGGAAAAGAAAAGGACAACTGTGGACAAACTCGAAGAAGAAAGTTTTATTAATTCTAAATATGCCTTCCCCCACTGGGTTTACACTAGCATTCCCCCTAATGGGGTCCAGATGCTCCACCAGCCTGTAAGTAGCTACCTAGGAGAAAACAGTAGCTCCCCTCCTTTAAGTTAAAAGGGCGAAATCGTGGAGCTACAGGCTGATTTACAGTTTAGTTCAATCAGCACCCACAGCTCGAAGGGACGGAGAACTGAGGGCTGTGGATGAAGGTGAAAGCCCTCATTGGAAAAGGCTGGTGGCTCAAGAGTTAATGCCAACCTTTCCTGTGAATGCAGCCCTCTGTGTAGTAGCTAATGAAGGTAATGAAATATGACATGTAGTTTGGCCCTTGACCATGGAGTGCACCCCCCGCCCCTCTGTGCTGCGAACAAAGCCAAAACAGATGTAGCAACTTCTGTATGGTTTGGGGTTGGCGTCTGTGTAACAGACCAGGTCACCGTGCACATTCCCAGAACGTTCACTTCTGACACACACGGCATTATCTGAGAAGATGCCGCCTTTGTTTGTGAAGTGGGGAGAGAAGAGAGAGATGGCGGGTGCAGCTGGGGGGGGGGGGGGGGCCGGGAAGGGGTGTGTGCTTCCAGGGATGGTCAGCCAAATTCCTCTCCTGTTCTGTTCTTTGCCCTGGTTCTCTGCCACCCTATGCCTGCCTGCGTCCTCCTCATTCACTGTGAAATGGAAATACAACAACAAAAACAAACCAGTCTATCTTTCACAAGGGGGAGGGGGGGCGGGGTGGAGCGGGGAGCCTGGCTTGCACAAGAGAGCCTTGGACAAAGGTAGATTTTCCAAGATGTCTCTTCCATGCTTTGACTCTTTCACTGCCCACAGAAAGGCAATGAATGACACCCAGGGATGGGAACTGATTGCTGAGGCTACTTGGGCTGGTCACTATAGACAATGGAAAGGTAGCCAGCCATTCATCAGCAAACACCATCAGTATTTCAGGGTTCCCATGTAGGCTGACATGGCCCAAATGAAAACACACTTCTGGTGTCTCACTAAAACCATGCTGCTGGGCTCTGTGGTGATACTAATTACAGCTGTCATGTGTCTGGCTCCTTCACCCTTGAGGACCACTGCATGAAGTGGGTGTGTGATGTTTCCCCCTCCCCAGGGATCTTAACTGAAGTTATTTTCTTTAAAGAATATATCAAGTCTTGACCTAATATGGCATCTTGGTTTTTTCTCCCCAAAGGATCATACCTTCAGCAAGTTGAGGAAAAAGAGAAAAGGAAAAGAGAGGAAGAAGAGGAAGAGGAACCTTGGCACATGAGAGCCTGTTTCCAACGTTATTTACTGTCTCCAGCAGACACTGACAAGCACCTTTTGAAAGGGGATACTGTACCTTTAACCTTGAGTCAGAATGTATTCTTAATCTGGGATGCAAGCTGAGGTTCTAAACTAAATAGTCTTTGGGCAGAGACTGGGGGAAGGGTGTGGCTGGATTTATTTATGAGGCGTGTGGAAAAATTTGACATCGCAAGCTACAGCCATTATTCACATATTACATGACACAAGATTGGCCCTTTTAGTGTAGCAACATCACATAAAAATATGATTTTTGTCCTGTGACAGCAGCCTGATCATGTACTGCTCACCTACCTACCCACTGAAATGTAATCTGTTTAGGTCAAAGGCCACAAGAAAGTGATTCAACTGGGTGGCTACAGTCTTCCATGGACTCCAGGAAACTGGATTTGGACAAAGCTCACTGAGTAACTCAAATTATAGGAGGGTGTGGCTAGAGCACTGGGTGGAAAGGAGAGCCTTCTGAAACAGGCCACGAGCCTAACCCAGGCCCCTTTCAGCACTTCACCGCAGCTGCTCATCGATATCTGGGGAAGAAATTGGGGGGGACTCCAAGAGGCTCCCAATTTTTACAAAACTCTCACTAAGACACACTTTAGCCCAAATTCCAATCATGCAAAGACACATTGCTAATTAAGAAACTAAGAAAGACTCAGGATAGAGGGTAAAAGACACAGCACTTTGAGGTTGCAAAGTCCTTTGCTCAAAGCATTCTTCTTCTCATTATTGTATTCATGACACTAGACAGTCTTGGTGGAGGTATATGAAGCCCATTTTCCAGACGGCAACTAATGTCCTAAAAGAATGTTTTATCCAGAGCTGGAGAAATAGATGTCTCAGTGGTTAAGAGCACGGGCTGCCCTCACAGAGGATCCAGATTCAGTTCCCAGGACCCACATAATCACTCACAACCATCTGTAACTCCAGTGCAGGGGATCTGATGCCCCCTTCCGTCCTCTGCAGGCACTGCACACACGTGGTGCGCATATATAAATGCAAGCAAATACACATAAAGAATTTTTTAAGTAAATCTTTTAAAATTTTAATT
>CABHPP010149429.1:1223-41908 GCA_902168425.1 Peromyscus attwateri
TTTACCTGATACAGAAACACACAAATATATATTTAGCTGGGCATCATAGTCTCTGGTTGCAATTACATTGTCATGATTGAGAGGATTGGGATTTTTATGACTAGATAACGTTCCATTATGGATGTCTGCAATGTTTTCTTTGTTGATTTATTAGCTTCTAGACACTCATTGTTTCTGTTATTCTCTAGTAAGTATAGTGCTTTCATTTGGATATATACTAAGCAGGCCCTGCTGAATCATGGGATTAATCTGTTTTTAACTTTTTGAGGAATCTTCATCAGATTTTTAGAAAATGACTCTATAAATTTACATTTCTACTAATTACATGCAAGATTTGTGTTTTCTCACCATGGTCAAAAATCTCATGTTGCTTTTTGTTCTTTTAAATATATCCATTTTTATAGAAGTAATCTACTCTTAATTGTGAATTCCACCTACATTTCCCAATGAATAAAGGCATATATCTTTTCATTGTATATGGCGTGGCCTTTCAAAATGTCTATTTCAATCTAATGAATTTTAAAACTAAGATGTCTGCTTTATTATATTGAGTTCCTTGTGAGACTCATGACTTAACACATACTTTCTAAAACTGTATAGGTTGTTTCTTCAGTCTTAATAATTGTTTCGCTGTCCAAAGCTTTATTTGATAGACATGTGAGTGTATACATGTTCATGTGGTTGTATGAATATTTTAAGGAGGTTATGTGTGCACATTTGGAGGCCAGAAGTTGAAATGTGATATCTTTCTCAATGGTTTTCTGCTTTATTATTTTACACAGGATATTTCATTGAACATTGATTCAGCTAGACTGGCTGACAAATACTTATAGGGATCTGTTTTTCAAAGTTCCCCTGAGAAATTCATGATGTGTTTGAAATGATTATCATCCTGATTTTATCTTTTGATTACTGATAAGATTAACAGTATGTGTCAACATGTGAGTCCAAAGATATTTCAAAGAAAAGAAAGCTTTACATTTATTTTTACTGGTGTTATGGGTTAATATGAAACATTCTTCACTGAGTCAAGCTTTGAACACTTACTCCCTAAATGGCCATGATATTTTGGGTTCTGTAATGCCTCTATGCTGTGTGACTTTCCTGGTAAAAATAGGTGACTTGGGTTAGAGCACTTCAACTTCTGAGACTACAATGATGAGAAAAGCCTCTGCTGTTTCTGCTTTCAAGGCCTAAGACACTCTCCTCAACATCCCATGCTTTGTTGAACTAGAGTACTCTAAAACCATAAGCTAAAATATGTCTTTCCTATTTTCAGTTATTTCTACAGATACTTTTGTCTTAAAAATATTAAAAAAAAACTAATACAAGAAATTTCTGAACCAAAGATACTTCTTTGTTTCTGTCACTAATCTTGACCTTAATCTTTCAGGCCTTTAGAAATGTCTTGTAGGATATATATACAGAAGAGTTTGGAGATATGCAACTCAATGGGTGATTTTAGTGAAATTCAATGGTTGATTTTGGTGAGAGTTCTAAAGGCTTTGAAGCAGATCACCATTCAAACAATAAAGACCATGTTCATGAGGTCTCAGATGACAGTAAGAACACTATTGAGGAATAGAATATCCATCCCTACTTGGATCACTCAAAGATTTTTCTAACCCAAAGGACCAAATTCTCCAACATTCTTGCCCCAAAACATTTCAAATGGGCCTGATACTCAGCACCATGATCTGTTTTATTTTCTTCTCCTACTGCTGTGATAAAATATCCTGGCAAATACAATTTAATGAAAAAAAAAAAAACAAAAAAAATCAAGAAAAAGTTTATTCTCAATAACAGTTCAAGAATACAATCCATCATGGTGATGATGTAAAGGTGCCAGAAACTTAAAACAGTTGGTCACATCCCCACCATAATCTAGAAGTAGACAATGAGAAGGCTTGTGGTTACTCAGCTCCTTTTTCTTCATTCATATACATCAGGGTCTCAGTTCAGGAATGGAGCCCATAGTGGATGGGTCTTCCAAATTCCATTAACATATTAATGATAGTCCTCCACAGGAATGCCTAAAGTCTAATCCCCCAAGTGACTATGGATGTGTCAAGTTGGCAACTATCATTACATATTATAATTATTTAAAACGTAACTTTTAATTACACTTATGTATTTATTTTAAGTATTGGGTTGTTTTGCCACATCCTGCAGCGCACAACTTACAGAAGTCACTTCTATTTTGTCATGTGGGTCCACGGGATCTACCTCAGATCTTCGGGCAGTTTTAAATGCTGAGACTCCTCATAATCCCCCACAGTGTTATTATATTTTTTTTTTATGTTTAAGACTGCAGCACTGAGAATTGAAGTCTGTGCTGTACTAAGTATGTAGAATATTATTGAACTAATTCTTTAAATTGTTGTTGTTGAGTTATGGTCTCCATATACAGCACATAATGTCTTGTCTTCTTCATCTTGCTGCCTCCACTTTCTGAGTTCTGGCATTATCTTCATGTGCCACCATGCCTGGCTTCATTTGTTTCTTAAACATGCCTTTTTCTTAAAGTTATTTTTTTTTATAATATTACATTCTAAAGACTTAGTTTTGACAAAGTAAAGGAAAGAATAATGTTGAAGCAACACACCGAGAACATCATCAGTTCAAGAAAAAAAAAAAACTCATAAAATATAATGTGAATCATCAAAGTTAAGCTCAGATTAAGGCTGACAGAGGGATCTGGACTTCTTTGAATGACTATTTGCTTTCACTGTGAGGTCAAGAAATAAAAGTGTAGAGGAAAGAGTCCTTGATAGCGTAAATCTAAGAATTGATAGTTGTTAATAACCATTTGTGCTTATGCTAGTTTGAGTGTGTACTTTTCAATATGGTATGATATAGAAAAATGAGAAAATAATTACACAGGGTAATGACCCCATGAATGAGATGGATGTTGTGAAAAAATAAAGAATTTATATTCCTTATATTGAAATTGTATAGTTCTCTAAAGCATATGCATTAACTCCATAATATTAACTAATTATCATTCTAAGTCTCATGTTTCCACTACCTATATTGAAAACTTAATACATGTGGGCATGTCCCTGCTCAATCAGAGGCCATGCCCTCAGATCTTCCCTAGTCTCTTGGTGCCTACCCAAACTACCTGCAATTCCCCACCTCATCACAATGCCCTAGTCCCTGAGAAGAAATGAGGCCAGCCCAGACTACTATATACACCAAAGCTTTCAATCAACAAAGGAGAAAACACAATATTCCATGAGAAAGTAAAATTTAAATATCTATCCACAAATCAAGCTCTATAGAAGATACTAAATGAGGAAAACTCCAACCCAAGGAGTTTAAGTATACTATTGAAGACACAGGAAATAAATAATCTTACACCAGAAAAAAAAGAAGAGAAACACACATATAAAAATTCATAAACACAGGACCACCACCAAAACAGGAATTAACAAAAATTGATAATTGATATTCCTCAATATCAATAGACTCAAATACTAATAAAAAGACACAGACTAACAGAGGAGATGCAAAAATAGGATCCATCCTTCTGCTGCATACAAGAAACAAATGTCCAAAATAAAAGATAGGTGTTACCTGAGACTAAAGGAAAGATTTTCCAAGTAAATGGACCTAAGGAACAAGTGGATATAGACATTCTAATACCTCACAAATTTAATCAAACCAAAATTAACCAAAAAAGTCAAGGAAGGAACTGTATACCCATCAGAGGAAAAGTCCACTAAGATTGTCTTTCAATTCCTGGCATCTATGCCCCAAACATAAGGGCACCCATCTTTGTAAAAGAAATATTACTAAAGCTTAAGTAATGCATTGACCCTTACACATAGTAGGAGACTTTAATACCCCACTTTCACTGACATGCTAATCTGACAAACACTAAAGACAGAAATATTGAAGTTAAGAGATATTATAACCCAAATGGACTTAGCAGATATCTACACAACATTTCATCCAAGCTCAAAAGAATTTACCTTCCTCTCAGCACCTCATGGTAATTTCTCCAAAATAGACCACATACATTCACAAAGCAAGTCTCAACAAATACAAGAAAATTGAAATGCGCCCCTGCATCATATCAGAACTCCACAGATTAAATCTGGATTTCACCAACAGAAACAACAGAAAGCCTACTAGCTCATGGAAACTGAACAACTCTCTACTGAATGAATATTGGGTCAATATAGAAATAGAAATAAAGAAATTAAAGACTTTCTGGAATTCAAGGAAAATGAATACACAACATACCCAAACTTATGGAACCCAATGAAATCAGTATTGAGAGAAAAGTTCATAGCACTAAGTGCTTACATGAAGAAACAGGAGCAATCTCATCCTAGCAACTTAACAGCACATCTGAAGGCTCTAGAACTAACAGAAGTAAATACGCCCAACTAGAGTAGTTGACAGGAAATAATCAAACTGAGGACTGAAATAAATACAATTTAATCAAAGAGTACAATACAGAGAATCAATGAAACAGAGTTGATTCTTTGAGAAAACTAACAAGCTAGACAAACCCTTATCCAAACTAACTTAAAGATGGAGAAAGAATATCCAAATTAACAAAGTAAAAGATGAAAAGGGAAGGGAAATAACAACAGACACCAAGGAAATACAAAGAATCACAAGTTCATACTTTAAAAACCTGTACTCCACAAAATTGGAAAGTCTAAAAGATATATGAATAATTTTCTCTATCAATACCACTTGCCAAAGTTAAATTGATATTATTAAAACAATCTAAATAGGCCTATATTCCCTAAAGAAATGGAAGCAGTCATTAAAAGTCTTCCAACAACAATAATAACAACAATAACAACAAAAAAAGCAGTTTCAAGGCAAGACTGTTTTAGTGAAGAATTCTACCACACTTTTAAAGAAGGACTAACCTCAATGCTCCTCAAATTATTACACAAAATAGAAACACAAGGAATATTGTAAAATTCATTTTATGAGGAAAAGTCACCCTGATAATCAAACCACATAAAGACTCAACAAAGAAAGGAAATTACAGACCAATCTCCCTTGTGAACAGAGATTAAAAAAAATATTCAATAAAATACCCAAAAACTGAATCCAAGAACACATCAAAATATCATTCACAATGATCAAGTAGGCTTAATCATAGAGATGCAAGGATGGTTCAAAATATAAAAAATGTGGTCTGTAGTGGTAGATGTTCCAGCTTCGACCTTGAAGCACTACCCCTAGTGAGGCAGCAGGTTACTGCTACACCTGCCTATGACCTGCCCCTGGGGGATGGCCTCTGTGGACCCTTAAGACCTGAGAGGCATACATGCTCACTCTCCTGGCTGCTTTGTGATCCTGGATGCTGGATTTCAGACCAAGTCAGTGTTTTCCAGAGAACTGTGTTGGACTGTACCTCACCTCTCCTGGATCCTGTAACCGATCCCTGTTCTGGTTGTAAGTTTAACCAAAATAAACCTTTTTGACTATCAGATAAACTACATGGAATTGCCTCATTAATTGTCACTTTAGTGATCTACCATACAAACAAACTGAAAGAAAACAAGCACATGATTATCTCATCCAATGCTGAAAAACCCTTTGACAAAATTCAATACCTTAATGAGAAAACTCTTGGGGAGAGTAGGGATACAAGAAACATTCTTTAACATAATAAAGGCAATTTAGATCAAACTTATAGCCAAAATCAAATTAAATGGAGAAAAACTCAAAGCAATTCCTCTAAAATTAGGAACAAGACAAGGCTGTCCACTCTCTCTATACCTATTCAATACACTACTCAAAATTCTAGCTACAGCAGTAAGACAACTGAAGGAATTCAAGTGGATTCAAATTGGAAAAGAAGATGTCAAATTATTGTTAACAGCAGATGATATGATGTTATACATAAGCATCTCAAAACTCTACCAGGGAATTCCCATGGCTGATATACACTTTTAGTAAAGTGGCTGGATATGAAATTAAATTAAAAAAAAAAACTTCTACAGCAACCTCAAATAATATAAAATTTCTTGAGGTTACTCAAACCAAACAAGTTAAACTTGTATGACAAAAACATTAAGTCTGCAGAGAAAGAAGTTGAGTATGATATCAGAAGATGAAAAGATCTTGGAAAGACGATCCATGCTCATGGATTATTAGGATTAACATAGTAAAAATGGCCATTATATCAAAAGCAATCTACAGATTCAACACAATCCCATCAAATATCCAACACAAATCTTCATAGATCATTAAAGGCTAATACTCAACTTCACATGGGAAAACAAAAAAGAAAAAAGCAAACAAAAAACTAAAACCAACCAACTGACCAACCAACCAAACAAAAACAACAACAATAAAATCACAAGATAGCTAAAACAATTCTGAACAAGAAAAGAACGTCTGGATGTATCACCATCACTGATTTCAAACTGTACTACACAGCTATAGTAATAGAAATCACATGGTATTGGCATAAAAATGAACACTTTGATTAATGGAATCAAGCCAAAGACCCACATAACAGCCCACACACTTATGGACAGCTGTTTTTTTTTTTTTATGTGTGTGTGTATTTGTTTGTTTGTTTGTTTGTTTGTTTTGTAAAGAAGCCAGAAAGGAACAATAGAAAAAGAAAGCATCTTCAACACATGGTGCTGGTCTGTCTGGATGTCTGCATATAGAAGAATGTAAATAGGGCCGTATCTATCAACCTGCACAAAACTCAAGTTCAAGTGGATCAAAGACCTCAACATAAAACCAGATACACTGAACCAGCTAGAAGAGAAAGTGGGGATTAGCCTTGAATACATTGTCAAGGAGACAACTTCCTGAAAGGAACACAGATAGCACAGGCACTAAGATCAATAATTAATAAATGGGACCTCTCATGAAAATGAAAAACTTCTGTAAGGCAAAGGAAACTGTCAATAGGACAAAGTGACAGCCTACTCAATGAATAAGATTTTCACCAACTTGACATCTGATAGATGGCTGATATCCAAAATATATAAAGAATTCAAAAAACTAGACATCAACAAAACAATCAATCCAATTAAAAATGGGGTACAGATGTAAACTGAGAATTCTCAATCAAGGAAACTCCAATGGCTGGAAAACACTTAAAGAAATGTTCAACATATTTAGCCATCTGGGAAATGAAAATCAAAATACTTTGAGATTCCATCTTATACTTGTCAGAATGGCTAAGATCAATAACACAAGTGATACCTCATACTGTCAGGATGTTGATTAAGGGGAACACTCCTCCATTGCTGGGTGGGAATGAAAATTTGTACAACCACTATGAAAGTTATATGGTGGTTCCTCAGAAATCTGGGGATCAATCTATCTCAAGATCCAGCTATACAATTCTTAGGCATATACTTAAAAGATGCTCCATCCTACCACAAAGACACTTCTTATCTATGTTCATAATAGAGTTATCCACAATTGCCAGAAACTGGAAACAATCTCAATGTCCCTCAATCTAAGAATGGATAAAACAAGTGTGGAACATTTACATAGTGTAGTATTACTCAGCTGTCATTAAATAAATGACAATCATGCTACAATCTACAGACTCAAAAAGTCTAACTAACAAGGAGGCCTCTAAGAGGGTACATACAGCTCTCTGGGATAGAGAAATTGAATAGATTTTGTAGGTGGACTGAGGGTGTTTGGGTATCAGAATAGGATGGATCAGGTGTGGAGTTGGGGATGGAGGGAGAGAGTACATGGAACAATGACTGGAATTGGAGGGCATTTGATGGGAGATGTGGAAACCTAGTGCAGTAGAAACTCCCAGGATTCTATGATGGTGACCCTAGTGGAAGACTCCTAGTAATGGAGGCTGTGCACCCTGAATCAGCCATATTTTGTAAGCAGGCAATTTCCAGTAATAGGACTGGGACAAGAACCCAGCCACAAAACCTTCATATTGATGAAATTATTATGGCCACTCCACATAGTTAAAAGGAGATTTATTTAATGGCGTAACTTACAAATGAAGGGATAGGTAGGTGGCAGGTTCTGTGAAAGACGCAGCGCAGCCTGAAGGTATTCTCTGGAGTCTAGCGTCCAAACAGGAAGAGAGTGCAGCGCATCCCGATCTTGGGTCTTCAGGGCCCTCTCTTGGCCCCACCTTGTAGGCATGATAGTTACTGAAACCTCAATGGGGGTTGGAACTTCCAGACCAAAGCTGGAATGGCTACCCACTACACCTTCAATCTACAATCTATCTGGCCTATTAAGATGTGCTGGGACAATGAAGCCTCAGAGCTTGTGGGAGTCACCAACCATTAATTGTTCTAATATGAGGCCCATGCCATGAAAAGGAGCCCATGCCCTTCACTGCTTGGATGACCAGGAACTGGAGGCTGAATAGGCCAGAGACCTAGGATAAAAAACTAAATCAGTAAAATGATTCCTAATGATATTCTGCTATACTCATTGATCAGTGCATAGCCCACTCGCCATCAGAGTGGCTTCTCTGGCAGCTGATGGGAGCAGATGCAGAGATCCTGAGCCAAATTATTAGGTAGAGAGAGATCCCAGATTGTACATCATCCAGTTACTAACACTGAAGCTCAGGAAGCCCCACAGTAGAGAGAGAGGAAGAATTTTAAGACCCAGAGGGGTTGAGGATATCTGTAGAACACAGCTCACAGACTCAATTAAGCAGGGCTCATAGTGGCTCAAAGAGACTAAAGGCAACCACAAAGCATGTATGAGTCTGTGCTTGGTACTCTGCAAACACGTTACGGTTGTTAGCTTGGTGTTTTGTGGGACTCCTAACAGTGACTGCTTTTGGGACTCCTTTATTCCTACTGGATTGACTCACCCAGCCCTGATTTGAGGTTTTGTGCTCAGTCATGTTGTAACTTGTTATGTGAAGTTTAGTTGATATCTCCAAGAGGCCTGTTCTTTTCTGCAGGAAAAGGAGGAGGAGTGGGTCTGGGGAACAGAGAAGTTTGAGGGGGAGGTGCTGGGAGGTCCAGAGGGAGAGAAACTGTGGTAGGATGTATTGTATGAGAGAATAATAAAAATATACTCAACAAACAAATGAAAAAACTTAATATGTAAACTACAAATTCTGAAAAACAGGTGCCACAATTATATTTAATATTCTTGTTGCTATTTAAAACAAAATTGAATGTACTTGCAAAGGTTTTGTGAATATTTTATGTGTAATATTTAAATAATACAAAATTTGGCAGAAGAAATTGATTTAAGCTCTGTGAATTTCACTTATTTGAGGCAGAGATGTTAGCTCAATGGCATGGATGAAATATCACTGAACTGACAGCCATATTTTTAGACAAATATGCTATTACTAACAATTTTAGTTTTAATTGTATACTACTAAGTTTTAATGCTATGTTTAAATATACCAGTGTTGTGATACATAAATGGCTGAATATGTACTTTACATATTTGTCACAGAAGTGATTGTGCATCTAGGGACCTTATCAATTATGTAGAACAGCTTCTTAGAAAAAAACCTGATAATTTTTCTTAATTATATTTAATTATTTTTATTGGGCACTGAAATGAGATAGAATATTTCAGGTAGCCTATTGTGATTCTCCTGGACATAAGTGCAAGATATATAGGTGTGTACAACCATGCCTGCTTTCAGTAATTTATAATCCCAAGGAATTGCATGTAAAACTCGCATCAGTGAATAAACAAAACAACAAGAAGGAAATGAAATATATTTTACAGATTTTCTGGTATATATGGAAACTAATGTTATAATTCTAGAATTAAGTTTTTTTTTCAAATAATTTCTCCAACTTTGCAAAAATTCTGACTGAAAGGAAAGTGCCCTCTACTTTAGTCAGGTATGCACCTTCAGATCTTTTTTCATGTTATCCACATTTATTGTTGTCCATGATTCCAGATGAGCACAGGACATACCAAGACCAGGTTCTCACCACAAAGGAGATTTATTTAACCCAGAAGGACAAAGACAAGAGACAGAGGAAGAGGGAGAAAGGGGGCAAAGGAGAAGGGAAGACAGATGTTTGTCCCAGAGGGAGAAAGAACTGCCTCTCGTTAGAGAGAAGACAGATGTGGTCTTAGACAAATGGCAGTTTATAAAGGGAAAAAGGGAAACCCAGTGTTAGGATGAGTTGGTTTGTTTTGATTGGGCATTTTAATTAGGGTTTCCAAAAAGGAGCTTTTGATTGCTGGATTTCAATACTTTGATAGCTGGAACTTGGTGGTCAGCCTCAGGTGGAGGAAGTGGCTAAATAGTAGAATAGACCTTGATGGCTAGCTTTAGGAATGTAATTTTAAAGTTTAGCAAGGCAGAAGGAATGGAGGAAAGGCAAGGCCTACCAGAGCCATGTTTGCCATGCTCAGATCTATTTTTGCCTTGTTTAGGCCTGCTAGAGCACTTCACACATGACATCTCTTCTAAACTTACAGAAAAAAATGTTCTATCTCATATGACTCTAGAATGTTGTTCAACTAATTATTTCATATTTTAACAAATGTGTATTCAGTGTCAATATGATTGACCCCATGTTAGGCATGCCAATAGTCAGATATAAAAACCTTAAATCCAGATATTAGTATTTGACTGACAAAACAAAACTCCACTAAATCAAACTATTAAATGTACCTTATTTAGCAAGAATGAATAACGTGATGTTAAATCTAGATGGATCCTATTTGTGATAAAAACACATCTTCATTGGTCAATAGTCGGTAGGATGAGCAGTCTGTGAGTGATTTTCACTAGGTAGATATTCTCAGATAAATTACAACTTCTCTTATTAAAATGATTTTTCTTTTAGAAATTAGTGAATAATGTATTTTCCTAGTAATCTGTACTATACAGATTGAAAAACTTAAATATGGTATTATGTACAGTAATATTAACTTATCATATTGTGGTTATAATCACCTTTCTATAAAGATTTTCCAACAAAGTCATCAGAAAAAGATACTGATCATGCAACAGTTGTGTGGTTAAAAATGGGTAATAATGCCAGAGACCAGGGTTAGCTGTATCTAAAAATATTTTGAGATTCTCAAACTCAGTTGAGTTTTTTTTTTTTTTTTTGATTTTTGAGACAGGGTTTCTCTGTGTAGTTTTGGCGCCTGTCCTGGATCTCTCTCTGTAGACCAAGCTGGCCTCAAACTCACAGAGATCCTCCTGGCTCTGCCTCCTGAATGCTAGGATTAAAGGCATGCACCACCACCGCCCAGCTTTGATTTTATTTTACTACAGAACCATCAAACAAGCAAAAAAGAACATGGGCATGAGATGGCAGCTGAAACAGGAGAAAATGATATGCTACTATGTTCTCTTTTACTTCATAAAGTGTCCATGCCTTTGATTTTTGCAGCCACATATGATCAGAGCAATCCGGATTGAGTAGGCCATTGATCTTTATACTGCTCTATGCTGAAGTAGGTGATTTTAGCACTCCAGGGTCTACCCTCTGTCTCTCTTTATATTAGTTTGAAGTTGACTACTTCCATGCACCTTGGGCCAACTCAGGGTTCTGCTACTGTAAAACAGACACTGCCCGTGCCATTATAAATAAAATCCTTACTGCAGCAAAGGAGACAGTTATATAATGAAACAATTGAATTGGCTTGTTCACACAATAGTGGATGTCCAGTAAAAGAGAAAGGGGGAGGGGCTAGAGGGAAGCCAGGAGAAAGGGTGGCAGGAGAAATAGAGGAGGTGAGGCATGCAGAAACACATCAATAATTCATGTAAGTGAAGAGAGAAATACTGAAATCATGCTGAACTGGACTCTGGAAGGCAGGGGCATGGAGGTGGACAGCAAAGGTAAGGCAGAGACACTAATATTGGGAAGAGGACAATCCTCATATGGCATGTAATAAATAGAGTTTAGGGAACTAGATAAAATAATATACAAAATATAGCTGGGAAATAAAGTCAAGGTTAGAAATTATATAGAAGGAAAGAAGCTAACACACATGAACACACACACACACACACACACACACACACACACACACCACTATCAAAATAACATCCTGTTATAAACTGGAAGGCTTTCTTATGGCACGTGCTCATATCTGATAAACTATACTTTCAAAGACCAGTATTAACAACTTGGTAATGTTCCACATAGTACTCTCCATGATCCATTTTTCTTCTCTTCCTAGCATCTTTCCACTTTCCCAGGTAGAATACGTCTAAGAAAAGCATCAGTCACTTCAGTTAAAAGAAATTTTTAAACCAAAAAGCATGTGAATGTCCTCAGATAGTTGTATTTTAAGGTAATAATATTTTCAATAATTATACTTCTAAGGTAATAGTAGGAAATCAGAGTGCCACTAAGTATGAATGTTCTCTCAGCTATAAAAGCATGCTTTCCTTGCATATTTGTCTCAATATATTTGGGAGATATATTTAAAATGCAATTAGTACAACAACTTTGCGTTCATACTTTCAAATTAAGAGAATTCAAGGCCACCTTCCCATAGATTTGAGAGTAGTCTGACCAGACACATTTACTGTGGTGATAAACCATGCTTTTCACTTGTCATTCCATATAACATCTATAGAAATGAATGAAGTGTGTATCTGTGTATGTACTTGTATGCTATGCATTTGCATACTTACAAAGCCGCATTAGTAGAAACATCAAATGTTGGCAATTTTGTTAGCATCTTTCTCTTTCTTAACATTTTGCATATATTTGTGGGTGTATACACGTTATATATGTGTGTGAGTGTGTATATGTGTGTGCATATACACACAAACACACACACTTTTAGCACATTTAGTATTCATAGATTCCTGTGGCATATCTATGTCAAAGATGAGAAAAACATGATGAATTGTTGTGCTTTCCCTGAGGGAAACAGGACTGTCTGGCTCCATCAGAATGCTGTGAGCCATTGCACTCTTTTTATAGAGAGAAACCTGTAGATGCAAATGTAAACATAGATGGCATTGATGTAAACAGTTTCATAGACTGGAAATCTGCCTGGCACAAACTGTAAATGTACTCTTGGAAACATATCATCTTGGATGGTTGAGAAGGGACCTTTTAGAGACTGAAAAAGAAACTGAACAGTGTACCAGAGCTGTGAGGTCTGAGGTACAGCAAGGACGTATTTGCTTATCCCTTTATTTATTTGCTCTACATAAAAAAGGAAGAGAACTTGAAATTCAAAATTATTTCATAATTTCGGGCTGGAGAGATGTCTTGGTGTTTTTGAAGAGGACATGTGTTAAGTTCTGAGGACCCACATGGCAGCTAACAGGCATCTGTAAATCCTGTTCCAGATTCACCACCACACTCTTCTGGCATCCAATGCAATGCATACATGTGTTGAATGCACACAAACACAGGTGTAGCTTGAGTTTTCCTGCCTGGCCCACAGTCAGGATAAATCTCTTTCACCTGCCAGTCCCACAGCCGCTCAGACCCAACCAAGGAAACACAGAGACTTCTATTGCTTATAAACTGTATGGCCGTGGCAGGCTTCTTGCTAACTGTCCTTATATCTTAAGTTATCCATTTCCATAAATCTATACCTTGCCACATGGCTCGTGGCTTACCGGCATCTTTACATGCTGCTTGTCCTGGTGGTTGCTGGCTGGCAGGCAGTCTCCTTCTGCCTTCCTGCTCTTTTAATTCTCTCTGTTAGTCCCGCCTACTTCCTGCCTAGCCACTGGCCAATCAGTGCTTTATTAGCAACACATTTGCCATACAGAACATCCCACAGCACACAGGTATGCAAAACACACATAAACATAAAATAAAGACACACAAATCTTTACAAAAATAAAGGTATTTGATAAGTTAAGCTTTCTCTCATCCATATAGAAAATACACACAAAATACTATAATTAATGTTATTGCTTCCACAAGTGAAACATACATTGTAATTAATAATCCAATATGTAATATATTTCAAAAGGTGAATAATGTAAAAACTAAAATAAAATGATATAGCTTTCTCTCTTTAAAAAATTATATATATATATAATTTTACTATCTCCTTTCAGAAAAATGTCCTCATTTTTCCATAGGTCTAGGTGATGATGTTAAAATAAATAAAAACTTCAGAAAATACAAGATAATATGCTCTAATCTTACTTTGGGGCAAGATCCAAGTGGCCTTCTAAAACATTTCAAAATTATTTCATATTTAATCATTAATAAATTAATGTGTAAAAATGAAATCCTCCATATGCATGCCACATAAACAGTGTGAACACATACTTTCCACTGATGAGACCTAAAGCTCACAGAGACGGTTTTGCTGACAGCTTCTGGCAGGCTGCTTTGTGGACATAAGTCCCGAATGACAAGTATGTCCCAGCCTCAGAGCCTGCTCCCTGGAACACTTCTGTGATGAATGGCTTCCTTTACCTGCATCTGTTGAACATGGTATCAGAGGACCAGCTTTATACCACTTCAGGAATGACCAGTGGATTCAGTGCACAGAGCTGCCACCCCTAGGGCAGTAGCAGCGCTTCCTTTGATTCTTTCTTCATGTTTGGATTCAGGAAAGACTCCAAACCTATGATATTATTGCTCTTTTAAACAATTATTAAACAGATCACACGAACAAAGCATTTGGAGAAAAATCTCAAAGATATGTAAAAGTCTAGTTATTTAATCACAGCAATCTCTTCAAGCCTCCTCCATTCATATTAACCCCAACATTTATTTAGTTCTAAAATGAAAACATCTCTGTCATGTCTCCTATGGTTGCCGTCTAAGAAATTACTTTCCGTATGATAATACAATCTTTGTCTTATGACTTGACTGTCAAACAAAGCCCAGTTGCAGAGTCACACAGTAGTCATTGTTTGTAATCTGGAGAAATTGTTCTAAAGACAGGAGCTTAAAACTCAGTGCTATGCTGTATGTAAACACCAAATATTATTCATGTAAAAGAACTCTGTGCTGGGCATGATGGCATGCAACTTCAGTCCTAGCACTCGGGAGACAGAGGCAGGTGGACCTCTGTGAGTTCAAGGCCAGCCTGGTCTGCATCGAAAACAGCAGCCTGGTCTACAACAAACACCCAGGTCTTAACAGAGAAACCTTGTCTCAAAAAAAAAAAAACATGCAAAAAATAAATTTGTATCAATGCATAACAATTTAAATACTATTATATACTAACTAATAGGAAAGAAAGCATTTAACACCATTAGAAAAAGAACATGATTTTTTAACTTCAGGAAGTTCTAATTCTGCACTCGCTATCTTTATTTTGACAAGGAGTACTAAGTGATGTGTTGAATTTATCTACTTGTTCATGTGATTAGAAGTACATTTATAGAATAGAAAGATATGGAAGGAGAAAAGATGAGAACATAAATCATGAGAAAATAGTTCCCACAGAAACAGACACTTGTTAGTCATTCTTTAAAGCTTATATCCACAATAGCATGAAATATACTGCTATTATTATGGCATTGATAGAATTTTCAAATAGCCTAATGATAATTGCCAATACCCTTTTCAGAATGGTGGTGTGCTTCAACTCATGAACGTACAAATACATAAAATGCTCTTTTATTATGTTCTCAGCTTTATCTTCAGAGACAAGTCATGATCCATACCATCTTGAGGAATTTGTTAATATCCTCTCAGCTCTGAAAATCAGGCATAAGATTGGACAAGAAGCCTTTTAACTCAAAGCAGATTTACTGTCTTCAGTTTTCTTTGAACTCCTCTAACTCTTAAAATTAAAAAAAAAAAGCTTCTGTTTCACTGATTAGAAGGTAGTCATATGAGTACTCCTTGTTGTAAGGGTGGATGGGAAATAAAATGCTTTAGGATCAGCGCATTGGTAATCCTAAATAACATTATTGATAAGAAATAGTATGTTTTCAGGCCTGACCAGTTGATATTGCATAATCGATTCGTTTACTCTTGCCTGGGCAAACCTCCCACTCTCAGGATTCCTTAGTTGCCTGTGGTCGTTCCTGCAGGTTTGAAGCCTCGCTGTGTTTCTCCATCCACTTTTACGTATCTATTGCTGCTTCCTTATTTAGAACAGGCTTGGGCAGTGAATATACAAACAAACAAATTACTATGTATTCAAATTGTGAAATACTAATATCCAACCTTCAAAAACAGCAATTGAGGGATGTGGGAAAGGGATGGGTTTAATTGTCTCCGTCTGCCTCATTTTAGGTCTTGAGATACTGCGCAGGGGGAGCACATCCTTGAAATCTTCAGTTTGTGGTAAATGTGAATGGCGCAAGAGAGTGAAGCGGATTTATAAAGAATGCTTTTGCTCTGTGGAAAATGGGACGCTAGGGCAGGGGCTCTTAACCTGGCAGTGCTATTAGAATCACCTAGAGAGCTTTGCAAAAATACCAGTGCTTGGCTGCTTTCTCGGCGGTAATGACAGGTCTCGGATAGCACCTAGATAACAGAATATCTGTGAAAACTCTCTAGGTGATTCTAATTTGCAGCCTACATTGAGCATAAGAACACTAAAGTTAAGAAGCCCCTTGAACAGAGATCCCTAGATTGACATGCTTACGTTTTGTTTCAGTTTTCAAGAAGCCGGTTATTTCGTGCTGTCAGGTCTCTGTGACAAAGAACTTGCCAAAGTCTTAGAACAAAGTCTTTTCACCATAAAGAGATTAGCACACATTGGCTCCTGTGACTTGGGACCAGTCCTTTCCATAGAATTTTGTAATAAGAGATAAACACTAGGGCTGGAGAGATGGCTCAGGATTTCCGAACTTGCATTGTTCTTTCAGAGGACTTAGATTCAGTTTCTAACACCAATATTTGGTGGCTTGCAACTGCCTGTAACTCCAGCCTCAGCAGCATCTGGTGCTTCTGAGATCTGTGGTAACTGCACTCAAATGCACATATTCACAGGTAGACACACATACACACACTAAAACTAAGCATAAATACTTTTAAAATATTTTAAAAGAGAAGAAACATAGAGAACTCACATTCAGACACAGAGAGTAGCATGCCTCTCCTCCCAGATTTGGTGAGAGCTGCCTGTCACATGTATTTGTATCATAACCCACTAAATATAGTTAAACACATTTATTGCAGAACTTTTAGGTCTTTAGTGTATAGAAAATCTGTGTGAATTTTTAAAGCAAATTAAGAATTCAATGCTTTTAAGTTTTACTTGAAAAATGTCTTTAAGGATAAAAATATCTCTGGGTGGGACTTTCAAATAAGGTCTAAATATATGGAATATCAATTTAGGAAATTACATAATGAAAATTTTCCTATCATTATAAATACATAAACCTATATCCATGTCTTTTATTTCAATCTATTAATAATACAAGCAGAAGGCAAGTAGATTGAAATCTTTCAGGGAATCAAGCATAAATTTGGGAATTTATACTTATTTTAGTTAAGTTTATATTTAGTTATAGTTTTGCAGGAACCAATTAAGCCTGCTCTATTTTCAAATAACCCCAGGGAAGGATGTTGCAGTTAATCAGGCATCATACTATGCTTCGTTCATCCCTAATACTGCTATTTGAACAGAAGGTTCTGGTTAATAAATTAAACAGAAGAGATTATGATATCCTGCTATAAGGAATTAATTTTCATGTTATGCCTCCAAGGATACATATCTCTTCCCATGGAGAACTTAAAATATCTCCTCTTTCATAATATTCTGGTTCCTGGTATTTATTTCATTGGAAGCGAATTCTATTATTACCAGTGTACAGGGCCAATTGCTGCTTAGGAAATGTGAAAGCTTTGATATTTTTAATCAAGAACTGCTAACTAGCATTTCATTTAATAGCATTGAGTAAACACTGACTGCCTTTTGTACCATAAACTACTGAAGGACAGAATCCTCCACAGAATTAAAAAATGACTTAGTGCATAAAGGCATCATTTTAAGTCTATCCATAGCAAGGAAAAAAAAAGTCGTTTCATAATAAGAACCACAAAATCCTATATGCATAAAAGTTAAACACCAAAGGTGGAAAGAGAAGAAAGAGAGGAAGGAGGTATTGAGAGCAGGAAAGAAGAAGACTTTCAGAGTATGAAAAAATTATAGCTATAGTTACAAAGATAAAGTATTGTTACCCATTATGTATTGAGAATGAAATGTCCCTATAAGCTCATGTGTTTAGACATTTGATCCTCATCTAGTGATGCTGCTTGGAACATTGTAAAACCTTAGAAGTTGGAACTTGTCTAGTGGAGCTTGGTCACTAAGAGCAAGCCTGTGAGGGCCATTGTTTGTTGCTGATTCCCGAGTGATGCTTCTCCTCCTGCTACACTGGCTGTGAGGCAACTACACTGCAAGCTCCTCCTACTGGGGGACTCAGTCACTCCCACTGCTAAGCCTTCTCCAAAGTGATGGGCTGTAACCTCTGAAAGTGAGAGACAAAATAAACTCTCCTCACTGAAGTTGCATCTGTCAGCTTTTAAGAGACAATGGAAAGAAAAGTAACTGTTACCCATATTTCTCATTTGGGCATTCAGTACTGCAGTTATAATTCTGATCAGTCTTAGGGACTGTTTAGTCTGAGTGTAGACTATGCTTGGTCATTTCCAGAGGATCTTCTTTTCTCTTTTATAATATCTTAAGTTGTATTGAGTAAACATTTTAATCTAATTGTGTATTGCTTCATTCTATCAATGGAATTTATTACTCCTATATTAGTTAATTAAGAGGGTAAATAATGTTACAATTACTAACTCATATCCTGCTATTTTGTTATTTACAATCCATTGTGGAAACTTTATTATAAATAGAGGCTAAGTTGATATGAGTCTGTAACTCTCATATACACAAAGAAGGTTGTTACTTACATAGGTGTTTAATAGCAAAATGAAATGTTAAAATGCCTCTAGACTGTACTGTAGCTAAAGAAAGACCTACTCTTTAATGTTTATTCATTGGATGCTTGCAATTTTATTTTCTGTCAAAAATAAAATTACATTTGGAACAGATGCTTTTTATTGTGAATATTATAATACTGGTCAGAATGAATGGGAGGGAGATATAAAGGTAATGGGGTGAATATGATCACAATATATTATATAAATTTATGAAATTGTCAAAAGTGTTCTAAAACAGTAAGGTAAACTATACATATGCTGTAGTAAAACCCAAAGAACTGGGTAGCCTGAAAATACACTAGTGAAACTGACAATTCAACAAGAATGAAGTGAATAAAAACAATAACAGAATTTGTAAGATGAGACACATCATTGCTATCTCTATCAGTAGTAAAAAGACAGAGAAAACTGTAGTCAATATATAAAAGAACTGAGAATTTTAGAACATAATAATATAGATGTCTATCAACTGATGAATAGATAATAAAAATATGGTATATATACACAATGGAATTTTTCAGATGTTGAAAAATGTAATCATGAAAATTGCAGGTAAGTGGAATAAACTTGAAAAAATATATACTAATTGAGGTAACCCAGACCTCGAGAGACAAATGCTGCATATTTTATCACATATGGTTATAGCTTCAAATAGTTCATTCTGTCTGTATATAATTTGGAGTACTTATAGAAAGCACAGAACACAAGTGAAGGAGGGCAGAAAACAATGGAAAGGGAGAATTAAGTGAAAAGAATAGGAGGGTAAAGCAGAGAGAGAGTGTGAGGAGAAAAAGATATTATTAAGGATGCTTGTAAAGGTCATATGAAAACCTATTCTAGATCCCCCAAACAATACAGGTTTTGTAATTAGTTTTCCACTGAAAGTTGGAGGCTAAATTCTCTTATAAAAAAATATGACTGAGTGCTGTGGATGTTCTGTATGCTGTAAAAATGTGTTGCTATGATTAATTGATAAATAAAGCACTGATTGGCCAGTAGCCAGGCAGGAAGTATGGTATAGGTGGGACAAACCGAGAGGCAAATTCGGGGAAGAGGAAGGCTGAGTCAGGAGAGGTTGCCAGCTACCGCCATGAGAAACATGATGTAAGATACCAGTAAGCCATGAGCCATATGGCAAGGTATAGATTCATAGAAATGGGTTAATTTAAGATATAAGAACTAAATAATAAGAAGCCTGCCACAGCCATACAGTTTAAAAGTAATATAAGTCTCTGTGCATTTTATTGGGTCTGAAGGGGCTGTGGGACTGGCGAGTGAGAGAGATTTGTCCTTACTGTGGGCCAGGCAGGACCAGGAAATCTTCAGCTACAACTGAGGGACATAATTTGGAGGAACAGAAAAAGTGATAAAGATCTGCAAGAACTGGAGAAATCAAGCTCCTACTGAACTAGAGGTTTCCTTTCTGGTGGCCATTGTTCATAGTGGTGAAAGGTTTTAGGCAAGGTTCTTGGAGAGAAGAGGTACTAACTGTCTTACGCAGCTGTGAACAATAGGAAGTGCAAATAATGCTTCACCAAGTAAGATATGTCTATGTGTAGCTGGAAGATTTCCTGTGTCTCGGCCTGCTGGTGGTTGAGACAAAACTCTCCCACTCACATCCCCCAAGTAAACACACGGAGGCTTATATTAACTATAACTGCATGGCCAAGGCTCACGACTTTTGCTATCTAGCTCTTACATATTAAATTAGCCCATAACAATTAATCTATATACTGCCACATGTTCCATGGCTTTACCTGCATCCAATTACATGTTATTCCTTGGGCGGCTGGCTGGCATCTCCCTCAGCCTTCTTCCTGTCTTTCCCTTTGAATTTCCCGTCTGCCTCTAAGCTGCCTTGCCATAGGCCAAATGGCTTTATTTATCAACCAATCAGAGCAACACATATTCACAGCATACAGAACATCCCACAGCAACTCCCCTTTTCTGTCTAATCAAAAAGGAACAGTTTAACTTTAACTTAGCAAAATTACATATAACAAAACAGTAATCAAGCAAGAATTACAGTCACAATATGTAGTCTATTTGTATTTTGTAAAATTAAAGAAAATATTCTATCTATCCTATATTTGTGAGTCTAAAGTTTAATATCTAACTTATCTTTTATCATAACCAAGGAAAATTATAACTATCTAGTCTTTAACTACATCAAAGGCCTCAGAATATGGCATTTAAAATGTTTTAAAAACTTAGACTTTATGGACAGTGAAATGCATCTGTTCCTGGCCACACCAATTTACCTTACAATATTTACCAAACAGAAAGATGGGTGTCGAAGACACTTCATATGGGGTTTATCATCTTCTTGGCAAAAATAGCCATTTGGGCAAGAAAGTGTTCTTGTCTGGACTGCTTGACAAAATGATGTGTCGACTGGACATGCAGGACTCATGGAAAAGTGACCACTGAACTTTGCAAGTTGAGATGGTCCTTCAGGTTCCTGCTTCACAGAGGAAACTGCCAGACGTTCTACAGGACACAAAGAGAAGTGATTGAGAGACTCTAAGCCTTTGGGCTGAAGATGGATGCCCCAAAGTTTCAGAGGAACTTTGGATGACTGTCCACATAGCCAGCTATCTCTGTCATTATAGATTTTTGGAAGTTGTTTACAATTTACTTCCCATTTACTTACATAATATTATATCCCTCTGGGGTCTTTAGAGGGAGGTGGGAAATTCAAAGAGAGAGACCGGAAGAAAGCTGGTTGAGAGCCAGCCAGTTGCCCAAGGAGCAACATGTAATGGAACACAGGTAAAGCCACGGAACATGTGGCGATATGTAGATTAATAGTTATGGGCTAATTTAAGAGTTAGCTAGCAAAAGGCTTGAGCCATGGCCATGCAGTTATAATTAATATAAGTCTCTGTGTGTTTACTTGGGTCTGAGGACCGGGCAGGACACAGGAAAACTCAGACTACAGGCATGAATGTCTTGAGGAGTGGGGAAAACCAAAATCTGTCTAAAAGGATTTAAAGCCTCCTCTGCAGAAAGGAGCTCATGGCTTAAACTGTAAACTGCCCATGAAACTATGGCCTCAGATGTTGTTGGCCAGTCATAGGGGAAATGTAGTTTTATAGTATTACTAAATTGATGCAGTATCCAGTTGGCTTCTTTATCTTTATACTTATCTTTATAACCATTGATTCATGAAGCTGTCATCTCTCATCAATGAAGCCTCTATTTGTAATAGATGCAGGTTAACAGAGGATACCACATATTATTAAAGAATCAGTGACTGTGGCATGCTCATCCTCACATGAGATGGATATGTCACAATACCCCAGCAAATATCCACTCCAGGATGGCTTCTGTTATCCTACGATCTAGGCATTTATTCTATTTCATTTGTTACAACTACAAATATTATTGGTTGGTCTTTGGCTTTTTTGTTGGGGGGCCCACCACCCAGCTCCCAAATAAATTCACACATTGAAGCTTATTCTTAATTATGAATGTCTGGCCTTAGCTTGGCTTAGTTTCTAGACAACTTTCCTCATCTTAAATTATCCTGTCTACCTTTTGCCTCCGGGCTTCTCCCATTCTCTTACTTCCAGAAATCTTAATTTTACTCTGTGGCTTGCTGGTTGGGTAGTTGGGTGGCTGGCCCCTGATGTCCTTCTCTTCTCTGGCTCCTAGATCTTAGCTCTTTTCTCCCAGATCTTAGCCTCCATTTTTTCTTAGCCTCCATTTCCAGAGGGAATTCCCTGGGACTCCTTCAGACAAGCCTGCCCATAAAGCCAGTAGGTGAGCTTCAGAACTTACTATTCATACTGTCCTCCATATCCAATCCCCTAGGCTTATCTCCACCTCTGCACCTGATGAGCAACTGTGGCATCTCCTTACTCTCTGCCTCCATTCCCAGGGGATTATGCAGATCCTGATGGAACATGCTGCTCTCCTTCCTTTTGAGAAACACTCCACTTTCTAAGCCATCTCTATTACTAAGTGTCATCTCCAGATACCAAGGAACATACTTTACTTGGGACCTCCATTGGTTACACCTATCAAATCCTAAAATAATTTTCTATCAAGCAAAAAACAGCCAACACATTCTCCTAAGAACCAAAGAGGGTAACAAGAAATCAATGAACAAAACACCCAACAAAACCAGACCAGGTATCAGCACACAGAATTACAATCTTCAAATCCAGATGCCTGGATGCCACTATAAAAACACAGTCAATAACAGCCAGAACAAAAATATCTCCACTAAAGCCCAGAAATCCTCCAACAGTAAGCCCTGAATATTGCAATATAGTAGAAAAACAAGAAAAAATTCCTTAAAATAGACTTAAGGAATATGATAAAGGTCCTTCAAGAGAAAATAAATAAATCCCTTCTAGAATCTATGAAAACACAAAAAAATGGAACTAGCCTACATGTATCTCAAGAGAAAAAAATGGATAAAGAAAATGTACACATTTACAAAATTTCAAGTATTACCCACATATTGAAGACATGAAATCATGCAATTTTAAAGTTAATGGATGGTACAATAAAAAAATAACTTTAAGAGATAACCCAGATCCAGAAAGACAAATAAGGTACATATTTGCTTATATGTGGATTTTAGCTGTTATATCTATGATAACCAAGCTGTCATTTTTAGTACCATAGAGATTAGTTATAGAGTAAGGGACAAGGAGGAGGGTTCTACATCAATCTCCCTAGTAAAGGGAAATAGAGTTGAAGTTATAAATTAAAGTGGAGGGACTGGAATGTGGGGATCAAATGGACATGTGGAGCTCAGAAGGTGACAAAAGAGGGAATACACACATAGAGAACTAAAATTAAGGCACACTTGAGTTTGTAGTATGAAAGCGTAAAAGAACAGAAGCTTCCAAAAATACATACAAATATGAAGGAAATGCAATTAAGTTGCCAAAAAAATGGGGAAGACAGAGCCACAACTGTACTGCACTTGTCTCCAAATGAAGCTTCCAGTACTCAGATTGGGTTACATCTAATTATATTGCTGGGCAAAGGGGTGTCATGGGAATGCCCAAACAATACAGGGTTTAGTCAAGACTCTTCACAAGTTGAGTTCATGGCCCCATTGCTGAAGACAGCACCCACACAATTCATTGACCACGGATAATTGAATCTGGTGCCTATATGCAGCCTTCATACCTTTGGGCACATTATCAAAGGAAAAAGGTAAACATCAAACTAGGTATAAACCCTTTGATAGACAGCAGTGTCCTGTCTGCAAAATATGTAAGGACAGTGGTTGGCACAAAGCTTGTGGGAATACCCAACTGATATCTAATTTAACTAAAGACCTATAACAAGAGCCAGAACCCATACCCAACACTGCTTATGTGACCAAGGACATCAGATTAGATAGCCCATGGACCTAGAATAAAACCAAATACTACTATTCAAAAATAAAAAATGTAACTAGTAAATGACTCCAAATGGCATTCTGCTATACTCATAGATTAGTACCTTGCTCAGCCATCATCAGGGATGCTTCCTATGGCAGCAGATAGGAACAAATACAGAGACACACAGCCGGACATTATTCAAAGTGTGATAGACCTTGGAAAACTCAACCCTGAATAGTATATCTCCATCAAATACTTCTCCTCAGGGACTAGGGAACCCTGCAGAAGAGGGAGCGGAAACAATATAAAAGCCAGAGGGGATGGAGAACACCAAGAAAACAAGGCACTCTAGATCAACAGAATTGATGCACATATAAACTCTCAGAGACTGAGGCAGCAAGCACTGGGCCCATGTAGGTCTGTGCCAGATGGGGTCCTACAACTGAAAATTGAAGTGTACGCATGTTACCATACCTAGTCCAGAAGTAATCTTCAATTTATAATCACTTGCAAATGAAAATATAGTGTACTTAAAGTGAATTAAAGTGATCTCACTTAGAAAACAAAGTATTCTTAAGGTAGCCTGCATGTCAAGCTGTCGATGGCCAATAGAAAATGAACTCAAGCGTAAGGTGGTATCTCAGAGTTGTTTTGATTTGCATTTCCCTGATAATTAGGGATGTTGAGCAATTCCTTAAATGTCTTTCAGCCATTTGAGTTTCCTCTGTTGAGAATTCTCTGTTTAGTTCTATAGCCCATTTCTTAATTGGACCATTGGGCATTTTGATGTCTAATTTCTTGAGTTCTTTATATATTCTGGATATCAGTCCTCTGTCAGATGTGGGGTTGGTGAAGACCTTTTCCCATTCTGTAGGTTGTCGCTTTGCCTTGTTGATCATATCCTTTGCTCTACAAAAGCTTCTCAGTTTCAAGAGGTCCCATTGATTGATTGTTTCTCTCAGTGTCTGTGCTACTGGTGTTATATTTAGGAAGTGATCTCCTATGCCAATGCGTTCAAGACTACTTCCTACTTTCTCTTCTATGAGGTTCAGAGTAGCTGGATTTTTTTTTTTTTTTTTTGGTTTTTCGAGACAGGGTTTCTCTGTGTAGCTTTGCGCCTTTCCTGGAGCTCACTTGGTAGCCCAGGCTGGCCTCAAACTCACAGAGATCCGCCTGGCTCTACCTCCCGAGTGCTGGGATTAAAGGCGTGCACCACCAACGCCCGGCTCAGAGTAGCTGGATTTATGTTGAGGTCCTAAGATCAAAAACACTGAAGACACCTTATGCTGGAGAGGATGTGGAGCTAGGGGAACTCTCCTCCACTGTTGGTGGGAATGCAAGCTTGTACAGCCACTTTGGAAATCAATATGGCGCTTTCTTAGAAAACTGGGAATCAATCTCCCCCAAGATCCAGTTATACCACTCTTGGGCATATACCTAAGGAATGCTCAATCATACCACAAGAGCACTTGCTCAGCTATGTTCATATCAGCATTTTTTGTAATAGCCAGAACCTGGAAACAACCTAGATGCCCTTCAACTGAAGAATGGATAAATAAACTGTGGTACATATACACAATGGAATACTACTCAGCAGAGAAAAACAATGACATCATGAGGTTTACAGGCAAATGGAGGGATCTAGAAAAAAAATCATCCTGAGTGAGGTAACCCAGACTCAGAAAGACAAACATGGTATGTACTCACTCATAGGAGAATACTAGATGTGGAGCAAGGATGACTGGACAGCTACTCACAACACCAGGGAGGCTACCTGGAAAACAGGACCCCAAGAAAGACACAGGGATCACCCAATGACGGAGAAATGGATGAGATCTTCATGAACAGCCTGGTCATAAGTGGGGGAAATGAAGGGCGAGGGTCAAGGGAAAGAGAGCTTGGGGGAGCGGGAGACCCCAGATGGATCAACAACAGAGAGGGAGAACATGGAATAGGAGACCATGATGAATGAGGACCACATGAGAATAGGAAGAGGCAAGGTGCTAGAGAGGCCCACAGAAATCCACAAGGATACCCCCACAGTGGACTGCTGGCAATGGTCGAGAGACAGCCCTAACTGACCCACTCTGGTGATAGGATGGCCAAACACCCTAATTGTCGTGCTAGAAACCCCATCCAATGACTGAGGAATCTGGAAGCAGAGATCCACAGCTAGGCCCTGGGCAGAACTCCGGGAGTCCAATTGGTGAGAAAGAGGAGGGTCTATATGAGCGAGAATTGTTGAGACCAGGGTTGGATAAAGCACAGGGACCAATAGCCAAATGAATGGAAACACATGAACTATGAACCAATGGCTGAGGGGCCCCCACTGGATCAGGCCCTCTGAATGCGTGAGACAGTTGATTGGCTTGAACTGTTTGGGAGGCATCCAGGCAGTGGGACTGGGTCCTGTGCTCATTGCATGAGTTGGCTGTTTGAAACCTAGGGCTTATGCAGGGTCGCTTGGCTCGGCCTGGGAGGAGGGGACTGGCCCTGCCTGGACTGAGTCTACCAGATTGATCTTGGTCCTAGGGGTGAGGCTTAGACCTGAAGGGGTTGGGAATGGGGAGTGGGATGGGGGGAAGGGGAGAGTGTGGGAGGGGGGAGAACAAGGGAATCCGTGGCTGATATGTGGAACTGAACGGTATTGTAAAATAAAATAAAATAAAAAATTAAAAAAAAAAAAGAAAATGAACTCAGTGTCATCTTTGGAGGTTCCTTGGCTCTTCATTTATGTTTTTTGTTTAGTTGTATGTTTTTTTATTTTATCTTATCAGTTTTTATTTCATTTTATTTATATATTTTTTTCTTCTCTGTTTTTTCCTCTACAGATCCTTTGCATACATAATATGGCTTCCAGTTTATTACTTTTAAGGGGTTCTTGAATGTGGACATAAGTGGTTCTCTGTTTCTTATCCTCCTCTTGGGCTCTGTTTGTTTTGTCCAATTCTGTTGTGTTAGTTTTTGTTTTATCGTATCATATTTTATTTTATATTCTTATTTCCCCATAGAAAATTGTTTGTTTTCTGAAAGGCAGAAAATAGGTGAATCAGGATGAGAGGGGAGATGTAGAGGAGCTGGAATGAGTAGAAGGAGAGGAAACTGTACTCAGGATATATTATGTGAGAAAAACATCTATTTTTAATATAAAACAATCAATGGAATCCCCTAATAAATATTCTGAATGATAGTTGGAGACACAAATTATCATTCAGTAATTTTTATATTATGAAATCAATCTGACTTTTAAATCTATTAAATAGCTATGCTCTAAGAAGAACAGAGCTTTAGATACATATAACAAAATAAATTCAAATAAAAAAGTTCTAATAAAAATAAGAGCCTTGGGAATTTCTTCTGGTTTGAATGTATAGTGTCTTCAAAAAGAACTCATATGCTAAAAGTTTGAAAGCCCCTTTGAGCTCAGGTGAAGTTATCCAATACAAAAAGTAGGTTCTGCTACCATCAATTGGTTAATCTTCCCATGGATTCATAACTTTATATGAACTATTGAGAGAAGGTGAAATCTATAAGGTTGGCCTGGTTGGAAGATTGAGTCATTGAGGAATGATTCAGAAATGTATATCAGCCTGGGCTATTCTACCTGTCTGTTTCCTAGCAGTCCTCAGGGGAGCTGCTTTGCATCGTCTCCTTTCCTCACCATGATTTTCTGTCTCATCAAGCCCAGAATAAGAACCTATGAACTGAAATGTCTGAAAACTTGAGCCCAAATAAACCATTCTAATTTGTTTCTTCCAATATTTTTATTATTATAATGAAAAGTAAATAAAATATTCAAAATTTGAGTGTTGGCAAATAAATATCACCATATTTGCACATACATATCACAAGATTTACACTTTAAGAGAAGGGAAGCATGTAAAAAACTAAAACATTAGAAGCAAAGAAAAAGGAAAAATATGGGGTGATATGATTGCTGGAAACTAAAAGCAGAAAAGTATCTTAAGACAGAATAGTTAATAGGAAAGCAAAATGCTATTATTTCCAGCAATTTTGTGATATAGAAAGCCATAAAATTATTCTACTATAAAACATCAACTAATACTGCACGAACTATAACAAAATTAACTTCATATGCACAACTGAATCTGTAGGAGTATAGAAAAGAATACCTAGAGGCCAGAGATAAAGAACTGCAGTAAGGGCAGGGTTTGCAACAGAATCCCCTGTTGTACCTCTCTATGCAAACCACCCCCCTCTCTCTCTCTCTCACACACACACACACACACACACACACTGTATATATAAAATGTTTATATTAAATAATGTAGAAAATAAGTGACATAGTTACACCAAACAAACACAAGTTGCATGAAAAACAAATTGTACTGCAAAGTTCAGTAGGGTGTGTGTATCTGTTCAGATCAGAATACAGAAAAATAATGAGCAAACTCAGGCATAGGAAGCAAGAGAAAGATAACCAGAACAAATCCGCTGGGAGTGGATATGGGGAAATGTAAACTTCAAAGGCAAAATTAATAGACAGGATTTAAGTTGAGAAACAAAACATAGCAACAAATTGGTTCTTTGAAATGTGAATACAAATATCTTAGTCAAGTTTGGGCAGGAAAACAAAATAAACAATATGGAATGTAAAGAAGTAGAGCAGGATATGAAAAATGAACTTGCAGATTAGATTTGTTGATAGCTGAGTTTGGTGAGTTGGGTGATTTTATATAAAACTGAGGATAGTTAGAATTTATTCAGAAGAAATATGAAATGAATTAATTATATAACCATTCAGTTTCATCCATCTACACAAACATGCAAAACAAACATCTACCAAGATTGCATAAACATAAAGCACCATAATTATATGGGAGGTTTTATTAAACCATTCTAAGGACTTATTACCCTAAATGTACACAAGTTTACTAAGATTACTAGTTTTATTTTGATTCCCTGAGCTTGATTGAAAACCCACCTACCAGTAGGCAGGCATGCAAGCTCCAGTTGCATTTTGGCCTTAGTATTTATACCAGTATATTAACTAGGAAAAAAAACCCTAAATTCTTAACTATGTGAAAAAAAACCCCAAATCTATGTATAGAAAAAACATGGGGATAATTTTTGGAGAAAAAGTGTAGCAGAACACAGAAATCTTTTTCAATGCAGTTTATCACATTGACATACATTCAAGAAATGAAAAATGCCACTTCAAAGTACGCTTAGGAAAGGAATTTGATTCACTGAACTGGTCATTCATTATTAGAAAACTTTGCTGTTACCATCCAGCTCTTCAGGAGATCCTATTCAGTTGGATCCTGGGAAAGTTACTTCACCTGCTAGGGCTTGTCTTATTAGTTAGGGTTTTGTAGGTGAATGGATGTTACATAGATCAAATGTTTACTAATTATAGTGTCATTTAAAATTTGAGAATATGCCTATGAATGAAATCAGTTTTCCAGTAATATCCAACAGTTTTCAATTTTGCCTTATCTATGGAGATGTATAATCTACTAGAGAGACTCTGGGTGTGATTTTATGGCTTTATTAACAGCAATGGAGCTTTTAAAGCAAGAATTCACGTTGAGAACATGAGACATTTAAAATGTCACAGCGTTATTCATAAGGGAATACACACTAATAAGGCTTTCTACTAGCTTGATTTCATACATTAGTGAATCATTTATAGTAGGAATGAAAATCAGATCCTTGCTACAACAGTGCATAATTCTGTTTACATGTGTTATTTCCACTAAAAGTAGAATGATTGTTCCCTACTGGGCATTTCTGGAACCTCATTTCCTTACTCAACAGGGATTTAAGAAAAACAATATGTATAATGACATTGTATTAATTTTGCATAGCTGTGGCCAAATACTTGAAAAAATTTTAAGGGAAAGATTAATTTTGGCTCAGGCTTCAGAGGTTTCAAAAAGTTCAGTCAATGGTAGATTCAGAGAACATCACACAAAGACACCAAAGACATTAAGAGCTGCAGTATGGGGAGGAGCACTTTGATATTGTGTCTTCTAAATCCAGGACTGATATAATCATGAAAAGGCAGCAACTATGATTACCTGCACCAGATATACTTAAAACACTAGACATTTAAGTAGGAGCAATATTAGTTGGGAATAAGAAGGCCTTTCATAGGAGTAGAGAGTGATAAAAGATGGAAATGTAATGAATATGCTCACACTTCATTGCCTACCTGTTTGAAATTATCAAAATTGAAACAGAGAAGTTCATCTTTAAAAATAATTAGACCAGTAATGTCAAGTACAATAGGTTTAGAATCTGAAGACTCAATAGTATTAAGATCAAATGTTCATTTTTAGAATATTTTATCTATATTCGACACTGACAGGTATTGCTTTGTCATTATTCTGAAAACACATGAAATACAGCATGTATTTGCAAAACACAGATATAAATTATGTATTATAAGAACAGTAATATAGAGACCATTCAAAGTATATTAGACAGTATTTATAAGTTATATGCAAATGCTGTGTCATTTTTTATAAGATAAATATCTTTGGATTTTGGAATCAAGACTAGTATTTGAGTCAAATTCTTTCAGATGTTGAAGAATAGCTATAGTTACTTTCTATATAATCTCATTAAATAATTTTAAAGTGTTTGTAGTTATAAATAACTACTGCACATTATTGAATGTGTGTGTGTGTGTGTGTGTGTGTGTGTGTGTGTGTGTGTGTGTACGTATTGTAGTGGTTTGAATGAAAATGCTCTCCATAGGCTGATATATTTGCATGCTTAGTCCCTGGTAGATGAACTGTTTGAAGGAGGTGTAGACATCTTGGTATAGGTGTGGTCTTTATGGAGGATGTGTACTACTGAGCGTAGGATTTGAGCCCACAACAAGCCCAACCTCTCTCTCTCTCTTTCTCTCTTTCTCTCTTTCTCTCTGTCTCTGCTTGTTGTCTGAAGATCAAGAAGTAAAGATCTCAGATACTTCTCAAGCACCATTCCTGGTTGAACGCTGCCACACTCCCTGCCATGATGGTAATTCCTATAGTGGTATTCTATTTGTACTGAAATGTGATTTTATTTGTATGTTAATAAATAAAGTTGCCTAGGGGTCAGAGCTATTAGCAAGCCATAGCGAAAGCCAGGGCGGTGGTGGTGCATGCCTTTAATCCCAGCACTTGGTAAGCAGAGCTAAGCAGATCTCTGTGTGTTCAAGGATACAGCCAGCATTGGAGACACACGCCCTTAATCTCAATACCAACCATAGAAGACCTGGAGGTCTGGACAGAGAGGCAGTGACGAGACAGCCACGTACTTGGGTTTATAACCAATGAGAAGGAAGAACCAGAACTCTTTATAAGACGAACGCACAGGAAATACCTCCCTTTTTCGGAGAGCTCTCTTGGTGGGAGAAGCTAGCTGGCGGAAAGCGGGTAAGGCTTCTAGCTCTGACCTCTTGGGCTTTCACCTTTACATTGGCTCTGTGTTTCTTATTTAATAAGGCGGTCGGTTACATCTACAAATTCCCTAATATTTTAATGATATGCTGTGATGATATTCCCTGTTGGAGCAATAAGTGGTAAAGAGTTCCCCTAGTACTCTAAGATGTCTTTTTAGCATGCTAATTATTTAAATTTTCCAATGAAGAACTTTTTAATGCCTATTGTCAAGTTATTTTTATTATTTCATGAGAATTTGGATTTCCATTTATTATATTTCTATTTTATAATTTTTCCTGTATTTTGAGACGCTAATTGCCAAAATATGCATTTAAAAAATCTAGCCAACCAAGAACCCATTAGAAATGTGGAAGGAGCTAATGTAGTCCCACCCTCTACCTGAGGCATTTTAGGAAAAGGATGACTGCTAGGGTAAACAGAGTTAGTTTTCCTGAGGGATGAGGACCATATACACATGGTCCAGTACATAACCATATACCCATGTGGATCTAGAAATCACTAAGTAGACTTAACTTATTAAAAAACAGAGTATATGAAGTAGTAGGAGTAGTAATGGAGAGTATAGGGAGGGGTTAGAGGGCAGGGAGGAACTCGGAATGGATTTACTCAAAGCACATTTTAAGCATGCATGGTATTATCAAACAATTAAAAAAAAGACATGAAATGTAAAGAAAAAATGTTCAATACATTTGGCCATGGAGAAATGCAAGTTAAAACAACTTTGGGATTTCATCTTTTCCCAGTCAGAAAAGCAAAACAGATGTTGGGAAAGAGTCAAGGAAATGAATCCTTATATACTGTTGGTGAGAATGCAAATTAGTCTAATCACTGTGGATATCAGTTTGGAAGTTCCTCACTGAACTAAAACCAGGTGCTAGAGAAAGAATTGAAGACTTTCAGTCAAGCCTATGAACTTGTACTCTCTCCAGGAACAATAAGGTAAAATAAGAGAAAGAAAACTTACAAGTTGTTCCCTCATCTCCACAAGCACACCATGGAACATGTATGTTTGCACTCACAGATAACACACACACACACACACACACACACACACACACACAAGATACACACATGCATGCACAAGAACCACAATCAATAATCAACCACTTAATTAATTTAATAAAAATTAAATGTAGAACTACAATATGACCAAGTGATATCATTCCAAGCTGTGTATCACAAGGTATCAAAGGCAATGTATAGTATAAAGTATTGAGGGACTATTCACAAAAGCCAATCATAGACACAGCTTCAATACCAGATTAGTGGTTTAAAAACAATGAAGTTTGATTTATGTACAATGGAGTTCTAGTGAGCCGTTAAACACAAAGCAGTTAATGTTTGCAAGAAAATATATAAAACTGGAGTTTTTCATGCTACAATAAGCCAGATTAAGACACAAACATCTTGTATTTCCTCTTGTGTGTGAGATCAAGATAAAAAAGACATAACCATTGAAGAGGGATTGTTAAGAAATAGAAAGGGGAGCAATATGAACTTGTGGGTAATGGAAACATTAATGTGAAAAGACTACTTATTAATGTGTCTGAGTAAAATAGTATTTTTTATTTTACATTATAATGACAATGTTTTATGAAGTTAACATGAAATTTTTTAAATCTAAACAAACAAAATTCATAGTAAATTGATTCTAACCTCCCTCCCAACAGTTTGCAAATTGAATACAGTTAATTGCTTAAATCATTAATTTATTCACAAGGACATTAAAAATCTGAAATTTATTTAAGAATAATGGGGACCAAAGAGATGGTTCAGAGGTTAAGAGCACTGGCTGCTCTTTCCAAAAATGCAGATTGTTTTCCCAGCACCTACACTGTAGCCCACAACCATCTGTAACTCCTCTTCCAGGAATGCTATAATCTCTTGTGGCCTCCGTAAACACCAGATACACCCATGGTACACAGACATAAATGCAGGCATAATTCCCATATGAATAAATTAAAAAAAAGTCCTATCCTTTTAAGATACCTACAAACCACAATGGCCAGCACAGTAAGATATCCCAAGAAGGTACAATAGTGGTACTTTAATATTGGTGGTAACCAACATTAATTGTTCATTTTTTTTAAATTTTTTTCATCCTGAACAAAGTTTCCATGTTCTTCTTTCCTTCCTGTTCCTCTCCCCCTGTTTCAGCCTGTGACCCCATCCACTCCTTCTCTCTTTATTACTAGAAAAAGGCAGGCTTCCCATAGATATCAACCAAACATGGCATATCAAGTTGCAGTAAGACTAGGCACTTCCTTTTATATCAAGGCTAGACGGGGTAACCCAGTATGAGGAAAGGAGTCCCCAGAGTAGTCAAATGTGTCAAGGACAGCCCCTGCTCACACTGTGGTGGTATTGTGTTCCCCAAAATATTGTGCACCCTAATAAACTTATCTGGGGTCAGAGACAGAACAGCCACTAGATACAAAGGCTAGAAAATGGTGGCACTCACACCTTTAATCCTAGCATTCCAGAGGTAGAAATCCCTCTGGATCTCTGTGAGTTCAAGGCCACATTGGAAACAGCCAGGCGTGGTGACACATGCCTTTAATCCCAAAAAGTGAGCCTTTAATCCCAGGAAGTGATGTCAGAAAACAGAAAGATATATAAGGTGTGGAGACCAGAAACTAGAAGCATTTGGCTGACTAAGCATTTGGCTGGTTAAGCTTTCAGACTTTTGAGCAGCAGTTCAGCTGAGAATCATTCTGGATGAGGACTCAGAGGCTTCCAGTGTGAGGAAACAGGATCAGCTGAGGAACTGGCAAGGTGAGGTAGCTGTGGCTTGTTCTGCTTCTCTGATCTTCCAGCTTTCACTCCAATAACTGGCCTCGGGTTTGATTTTATTAATAAGAACTTTGAAGATTCATGCTACAGTCCCACAAGAAGACCAAGCTACACAACTGTAACATATATCCAATGGGTCAGGTCAGCCCCATGCAGGCTCCCCTATGAGCCAAGCTTAGAAGATTCTGTGGGTCTTCTTGTGATGTCCTTGTTCCCTCTGGCTCCTACAATCCCCCTCCCCCTTCAGCAGGATTCCTTGGGCCCTGCCTGGATCTCTGAATCTGTTTTCTTCAGTTGCTGGATAATGCCTCTCTGATGACGGTTGGGCTAGGCATTAATCTATGTGTATAGCAGAATGTCATTGAGTATCACTTCATTGACTTTTTTTGGCCAGTTATGTTTGATTCTCTCCTATGTCTCTAGTCTATCCAGCCTCAGGGTCATAACCCTCCAGGCAGTGTCAGGAATGAACTGCCTCTCATGGCATAGGTCTTAAGATGGTCCAGTCACTGGTTGACCACTCCCACAATTTCTGTGTCACCTTTCCCCCAGCACATCTTGTACAAAATGTAGGTCAAGAGTTTTGTGGCTGTATTGTCCCAATCTCTCCTCTTGAGTCTCTCCTGGTTACAGGAGATGACCAGTTCAGGCTCCATACCGCCATTGCTAAGAATATTAGCTATGGTCATCCTCATAGATTCCTGGGCATTTCCATTGCACTATGTTTCTAGATAATCTGAAAGATGCCCCCCAATTCCAGTTATCTCTTCCTTTACTCTCTCCCTCCTTCCTCCCTTCACCCGATCACTCCTGTTTCCTTCCCCACCACACTACCTCCCACCTTATCCATCTACTCACAATGTCTACCGTATTTCCCCTTCCCAGAGAGATTGATGCATCCTCCCTTGAGCCCTCCTTGTTATTTAATTTCTCTGGGTCTGTAGACTATAAAATGGTTATCCTTTACTTTACAGTTAATACCATGTTTGTGTTTCTGGGTCTGGATTACATCGTACAGAACAGGTTTTTTTTTTTTTTCTAGTTCATCCATTTGCCTGAAAATTTTATGATGTCACTGTTTCTTAGTTGATACTCCATTGTTTAAATATACCACATTTTCTTTATCCACTCTGCAGTTGAGGGATATATAGCTTGTTCCATTATCTAGCTACTACAAATAAAGCTACATAAACACAGTTGAGCAAATGCCCTTTAGGTATATGCCAAGAAGTGGGATAGCTAGGACTTGAGGTATATTAATTCCTAATATTCTGAGAAAACACTATATTGATTTTCAAATTGACTGTACAAGTTTACACTCCTGCCAGCAATGGAAGAGTGTTCCCCTTGACCCACATCCTTGCTAGCATGAATTGTCACTTATGTTTTTGATTTTAACCATTCTGACAGGTATAAGATGGAATCTCAGAGTCATTTTGATTTGTACTTTCATGATAGCTAAGGATGTTGAACATTCATTTTGGTGTTTCTCTTCCATTTGAGATTCCTCTGTTGAGAATTCTTTGTTTAAATCTGTACCCCATTTTTAATCGTATTATTTGGTTTGTTGATGTCTGGTTTCCTGAGAAATTATGTATTTTGGAAATTAGCTCTCTGTCAGATGTGGGGATCATGAAGATCTTTTCCCATGCTATTTTGTCCTAATAATAGTGCCCTTTGCCTTACAGAAGCTGTTCAGTTTCATGATGTCCCACTTTTTAATTGTTGATCTTAGTGCCTGTGCTATTGATGCTCTGTCAAGGAAGTTGTCACCTGTGCAAATGTGTTCAAGTCTTTTCCTTACTTTCTCTTCTATAAGATTCAGTGTGTCTGTTCTATATTGAGAACTTTAATCCACTTGTACTTGAATTTTGTGCAGGGAGGTAGATATGGATCTACTTGCATTCTTAAGTGTGCAGACATCTAGTTAGATCAGCACAATTTATTGAAGATGCTTTCTTTTTTTCTAAAGGTATGATGCTCTTTGTCAAAAATCAGATGTCCATAGGTGTTTGGATTTATAACTAGGTTTTCTATTTTATTCCATTGACAGACTTGTTCATTTTTTATGTCAATATCATGCTTATTATATAACTACAGCTCTGTATTAGAGCTTGAAATCAGGGATAGTGATACCTCCAGAAGTCCTTTGATTGTACAGAATTGTTTTAGCTATCCTGGGCTTCTGTTTTTCCATAAGAAGCTGAATATTGCTCTTTCAATGTCTGCAAAGATTTGTGTTGAGATTTTAATGGTAATTGCTTGAATCTGTAGACTGCTTTTGGTAAGACTGCCATTTTACTGTGTTAATCCTACTGCCTACTGATCAATGAGTATGTGATTTCTTTTCATTTTCTGATATCTTCTTCAATTTCTTTCTTCAAAAACTTGAAGTTCTTGCCATACAGGTCTTTCACTTGCTTAGTTAGTTTCATCAAGATATTTTATATTATTTGTAGCTATTTTGAAGGGTGTTGTTTTCCTGATTTCTTTCTCAACCTGATTATCATTTGTATATAGGAGGGTTACTGATTTTTTAAGTTAATATTATATCCAGCCACTTCTGTGAAAGTGTTTATCAGGTATAAGAGTTCCCTGGTAGAATTTTTGGGGTCCCTTATGTATGCTATCATATCATCTGTAAATAGTAGTACTTCAACTTCTTCCTTTTTAATTTGTATCCTCTTATTAATTTTAGTTATCTTATTACTCTAGGTAGAACTTAAATATTAATTTTAGTTATCTTATTACTCTAGGTAGAACTTAAAAATGTATTGAACAGATATGAAGTGAGTAGCCCCCCTTGTTTTGTTCCTGATAAGGGTGGAATTGCTTTGAGTTTCTCTGCATTTAATTTTCTATTGGCTGTTGGCTTACCTTATATTGCCTATATTATGTTTACCTTTGTCCCTTATATCCCTGATCTCTTCAGGACTTTTATCATGAAGGGGTTTTAGATTTTGTGAAAGGCTTTTTTAGCATCTACTGAGAGGATCATGTGGTTGTTTTCTTTCAGTTTGTTCATATGGGAAAGTACATTGACAAATTTTCCTATGTTGAACCATCCTTGCATCACTGCAATGCAGCCTACTTGATTACAGTGGATGATCTTCTTGATGTGTTCTTGGATTTGGCTTGCAAGTATTTTATTGAGTATTTTTGCACCGATGTTCATGAGTGAAATTGGTCTGGAATTCTCTTTACTTGTTGAGTCTTCATATGGTTTGGGTATCAGGGTGACTATGGACTCATAAAATGAATTTGGCAATGTTCTTTCTTTTTCTATTTTGTAGAATAATTTGAGGAGTGTTGGTATTAGGTCTTCTTTGAAAGTCTAGAAGAATTCCGTACTAAAACAGTATGGCCCTGGGCCTTTTTTTTTTTTTTTTTGATTGTGAGACTTTTAATGACTGCTCTATTTCCTTGGGGGTTATAGGTTTATTGAAATTGTTTATCTAATCTTGATTTGTCATTGGTAAGTGGGATCTCTCAAGAAATTTATTCATCTCTTTTAGATTTTCCTATTTTGTGGAGTACATGTTTTTGAAGTATGATCTAATGGTTCTTTGTATTTCCTTGGTGCCTACTGTTATGTTCCCCTTTGCATTTCTGATTTCATTAGATATTTAGATATTTTAGATAATTTAGATATTTCTTCTCTGCCTTTTAGTTTGTTTAGGTAATGGTTTGTCTGTATTGATTTTCTCAAAGAACCAACTCTTTGTTTCATTGATTCTTTTATTTTTCTCTTTGTTTCTCTTTTATTGATCTCAGCCCTGGGTTTGATTATTTCCTGCTGTTTTCTCCTCTTGGGTGTGTTTGTTTCTTTTTGTTCTAGAGATTTCATGAGCTAGTTATGAGATCTCTCCAATTTCATTATGAAGGCACTTAGTGAAATTTCCTCTTAGCATCGTTTTCATTGTGTCCCATAAACTTGGGCATATTGTGCATTTATTTTCATTGAATTCAAGGAATTCTTTTATTTCTTTCTTTATTTCTGCCTTGACCCAAGGTCATAGAGTAGAGAGTTGTTCAGTTTCCATGAATCTGTAAGCTTTCTGCTGTTGTTGAAATCTAGCTTTAATCCACAGTGGTTTGATAAGATACAAGGGGTTATTTCAATTTTCTTGTGTCTGTTAAGATTTATATTGTGACAGAGTATGTGGTCAGTTTTGGATAAGTTTTAATAAGGTGCTGAGAAGAAGGTGTATTCTTTTTGTATCTGGATACAATGTTCTGGAAATATCTGTTAGGTCCATTTGGTTTATGGTGTTTGGTAATTCCATTATTTCTTTGTTTCATTTCTGTCTGAATGAACTGTGTATTGCTCAAAGTGTGATACTGAAGTCTCCCACTATTAATATGTGGGGTTCGATGTGTGATTTAATCTTTAGTAATATTTGTTTTACAAATGTGAGTGCCCTTGTGTCTGAGGCATAGATCTTCAAAATTGAGTCATCATCTTGGTGGACTTTTCCTTTGATGAGTATGAAGTGTCCTTCCAAATCCCTTTTGATTGGGTTCATTTGTTTGAAAAATATTTTTCAAACTCATTACTCTGAGGTAATGTCTATTTTTTTTATGTTGAGGTGTGTTTCTTGTATGTAGAAAAAGAATGGATTCTGTTTTTGTTAATTCTGGCTATTTTGTTGTTGGTAGTGGTAGTCTCTATGTGTATGGATATGTGTGTATGTGTATGTGTATATGAGTGTGTGTGTGTGTGTGTGTGTGTGTGTGTGTGTTTGCTTCCCTTCTTTTCATTTTCCTGGTGTGAAATTATTTGTTTTCTATGTTTTCTTGTGTGCAGTTTAACTATTTGGGTTGGAGTTTTCCTTCTAGTACCTTCCATAGGGCTAGTTTTGTAGATAGATATGGTTTAATTTTACTTTGTCATGGAACATTTTTTTTTCACATCTATGGCGACTGAAAGTCTTTCTGGGTATAGTGTTCTGGTGGGTATGTCTGGTCTCTTAGAGTCAATAAGACATCTGTATAGGCCCTTCTGGTTTTTAGATTCTCCATTTAGAAGTTGAATGTAATTCTAATAGGTCTGCCTTTATATGTCACTTGGACTTTTTTCCCTTGCAGCATTTAATATTCTTTCTTTGTTCTGTATGTTTAATGTTTTAATTATTATATGGCAGGAGGACTTCCTTTCTTTTTCCAATCTATTTTGTGTTCTGTAAGCGCCTTGTAATTTAATGTGCATCTCTTTCTTTAGGTGAGGGAAATTTTCTTCTATGACTTTGTTCAAAATATTTTCTGGGCCTTTTAGCAGGGAGACTTCTTCTATTACTATTATTCTTAGATTTGGTCTTTTCATAGTATCTTGGATTTTTTCAATGTTTTGCGTCAGAACCTTTTTAGATTTAACATTTTCTTGTACCAATGTATTAACTTCTTCTATTGTATCATCTATCCCTGAGATTTTTTCTTCCATCTTTTATATTCTGTTGGTGATGATTAGATCCATAGTTCCTGTCTGTTTACCTAGATTTTCCATCTCCAGAATTCTTTTGGTTTATATTTTCTTTATTGCTTCTATTTCCATTTTCAGTTCTTGAACATTTTTTATTCATTTCTTTCACTTGTTTTGTTTGTGTTTTCCTAGATTCCTTTAATGGATTTATTCATTTCCTCTTAAAGGGTCTCTCTCATCTTCATACCATTGTATTTAAGGACATTTTCTTGTGTTTATTCTGTGTTGGAATAGTCAGGGTTCACTGTAGTATGTTAGATGGGTTCTAGTGGTGCCATATTTCCTGGATGTTGTTGATTGTGTTCTTATGCTAGCCTCTAGTCATCTGGGTTTGGAGTTATAATAAGCTTAGGTGTTGATTTCTGAGTTAATCTTTAGTGTATGTGTGTGTGTGTGTGTGTGTGTGTGTGTGTGTGTGTGTGTGTGATGCATGATTTCCCCCTTAGTTTCTGTTTCCTTTCTGTTCTTCATGCCTGAGTGATTCTGGTGACCAGTGAGTCTTCAGGTCTAGTAGGGTATTTCTAGTGTGGTTTTGGCACATTGGGTGGCCTCTTGTGTTCCATTTATAGGCTTGGTCTCTAGGATTCCCAACACCTGCTTGGCCTCCAACAGAGAAGGGGTCTTCTGTGTGAGTTGTGAGATGGGAAATGCAGCCCAGTGGGGCATTGAAGCTGGCTACTGTTGGGTGGGCTTTAAAGAGCGAAACCTAGAGAAGGGAGATCGACAGCTGGGCATTATTCATAGACAGAGAAGAGGGAGAAAGAGACAGACAGAGACAGAGAGACAGAGAGAGGCAGACACAAAGAGATGGGGGGTTGTAGCTCTTAATGGGATGTCTTCATCAAACCCCTCCCAA
>CABHPP010149430.1:0-14419 GCA_902168425.1 Peromyscus attwateri
TTTTCACCCAGCAGAACTATCTCAGCAAATATTCACCTGAAATTTATTCCAAACTAAATACTTTCTTTCTTCTCCGGCCTTCCTAAGCACGTAAACAGCTTGGAGGCAATGGGGCATTGTAGATGACCCCAGACTGGCTTCTTGCTAGACCACAACTCCTTTGCCCCAGGTTTGGCTTGCACCTTCTTCATCACTTCTGCCAAAAGAGAATATGTCAGATAACCCCAAAAACAATAATTATAAAAGTTAATGAGAATACAGTAAATGTTGAGTATATGTTCCCTATTGTACTCAGCCTTGGTCAGTGTGTGTTCATGTACTTTTATTAATGGTTTGAGTGAGAAGAACTTGGCCTGATCAGGGCTAGGAGGACAGATTAAGAGAGTTGTCATTTTGAGATGTATTTGGAAAGTATAGCCAATTGGACTTTCTAGCAGATACTGTCACAGAGACTGAGAAAATAAAAGTGGCTCTTTTACTTTTTGGTATTTGGGTGAAAGGTCTGTCATTTCTGAGAATTTAATGTGAAGAGCTCTGAGCTTTCCCTCAAGTATCTAATTCTAATGTAGACTCCCTAACCCTATTACACTAGAATATGGCTATGTTTGGAGAATGAGAATTGCTTTTCATAAGCTTATTAAAATAAAATGAGTCTGTTAGGACAAAATGCAAGAGAATATGTCTGGAATTCTCATATAAAAGGACATTTAATGTACAAGTGACACAAGAAATGCTTGTGCAGAAAGCAACTCTGTGAGAACATGTCAAAGAAGTCACTCCCTAGAATCCAAAGAAAGGGGCTGCTGGTGCAGAGGTAACTCATGGAATACTAACAATGGCTCCATAACATCAGAATCTATGTGAAAAAAAAACAGCCTGTTACTAAATTCTTCTTTAACTTTCTTTTGTATTTTTGGAAGTTCAAGAAAACAAATATGGAATAAGCTTGCAGTAGAATGGGAAAACCATTCAGATTAGTTACAGGCTTCAACACCTATTGGGTTCCTAAGAAAGAGCCTGCTGTGCCCTGCTCATTGCTTCACATCTCCATAACTGAGTCTTCCTTATTGTTTGTTCCTCGATAACTTGTTTGTATTGTATCTCATGGGTTCCTACAATTTTTTTTCATAAAAATTAGTCTCTTTCACATCTTGCTGATGTGAAAAAGGAAAGGGCTCCCACATTGGGTGATATTTTACAGAATCTGATGCTGTGATCTGTGATACAATTAGCCAAGGACAAGGGTTATTTTCACCTAAACAGTCATTTGTTCTTATATATTCCATCTGCTCTGTCTCTCTGACATTTTTTCACCTAAAAGTCTTGATTAATCTACCCAGGCAGAATCACTCATCTCTGGTTTCCTTCCATCCATGGTTGGTAGACACATGAAAACAAATAGAGGAATGTACATGGAACTGGCAATTCTTCCCTGTCTTTCATAAAACCCATGAGTCATAGAACAATTTTTTTTTCTTTTTGTTCATATACAGAGAATAACTCCAAGTGCTAAAACAGTCCTTCTTCAGAATACATCCATGATCACCTGAGGAAGGGGCATCAGCTTTTTGGCCCTTTAGATTTCACATTATCTGTTGCAAAGCCCAACATTTTTGTGGCTTTCCTACAATGTTTTATATTTCCATTCAAAAAGAATGAAAACTGAAAAATGTGCATAATATTTATCCAGAGTCCATACCATACAGGAAGTTTGTCTTAAAATTTACATAATCAAATGATCCACAGTTAACTTACTTCAAATTATCTTCAAAATTCTACCAGTTCCATGAGAACACAGAGCAATGATACACATTTTACATAAGGTAAGGCATGAAGATTTTCTGATATAACCTTACATGAAAACAGTGATCCATCACTCCACTATGTAATGAAGAACAAGGTTAGAGAAAAAACAAGCACTACAGACCACAAATGAAATCTGCTGCCAAACAATACATTGCTGCCAAACACTGCCTTAAAAAAATTAAACAGTACTGGTAAAGAATAGTAAATTTGTCTGAAGTCTCACTAATTGAACAATGAAGGAGGAAGGTGGCCATTTTGAGGTCATTCTAAATAACACCCTAAAGCCCTTGTTAGAAACAAACAAATAGAATAGCAAAACAGGTAACTGATAAAACAAACACGTTCTCCAAATTTTCAGAACATCAGCATAAGATCATAAGAACAAGGGTGGTTGATATAGAAAGTAAAATGTCAAGTCAGATGAGAAATACAAGATTGCCTGTCAGAGCATTGTAGAAAAAAAAAAAAACACGGTGTTGTCTGAGAAAGCTGAAAAAAATGTCCATGCAATTGATTAAAAATATTTCTTATAGGGAATAATGCCCAAATATATACTTATTCAATATCCCAAATAAGATAGGCACAAGGATATGCTCCCAGAAATATGACATTCTGTGGTTCACATAGAAAGTACCTCATCACATTGCTATGTTCTAATGACTGCATGGTTTTCTGGCAGTCACTCTTTCTCTACTAGAACATAAGGAACAAGAGCAGAATATTTTAGGCTTCTTGGGATGCAATTCAATGCTTTGCCTAATTAGAGACAGATTCAATGAATTCTGAACAATTTTCTGGCTCTGGGCAGACTCAGTGTCAGGGCTACTGTGCATCCCGGTGTAGTGTCTTCAGTCAGAGAATTGAATGAAACATTGTGTTAAGTATTATATACATGGTTAAACACATTATGATTGATTAAATTTGGAAACAATAGTAGAGATGTTGACTGTGGTTACTCTTGGTGTTGGAAAAATGATAATACAAATATACACATGAGTATAGAAGCAAAACCCCCCTCATATGCAACCCACAGTGACAAAGGCATAGTTGCCTCAACCAAGCTGAAGCTCAAAAAAACATGGAAATCCAAATCAAATGTTTGAGCTAATTACTCAGTCTTCCTTTAACACTGCTGGTTTGTTTTATGTCAACTTAACACAAGCTAGAGTTACCTGAAAGGAGAAAACCTCAATTGAGAAAATGCCTCCATAAGATCTACCTGTAAGACATTTTGTTAATTAGTGATTGATAGAAGAGGGGACAGCCCACTGGGAGTGGTGCCATCCCTGTGCTGGTAGTCCTAGGTTCAAAAAGAAACAGGCTGAGCAAGCCAAGAGGAGCAAGTCAGTAAGCAGCACCCATTCATGGCCTCTGCATCAGCCCCTTCCTCCAGGTTTCCTGCCCTGTTTGAGTTTCTGCCTTGACTTCCCTCAGTTATGTACTGTTACCTGAAACTATAAGCTGAAAGAAATGCTTTTGTCCCCAACTTGATTTTAGTCATGGAGTTTCATTGGAGCATCAGAAACCCTAACTAGGACAAGCATTATTGCCTAAATTATATGTTGTGCCATTTCAAGCAGCACATTGACAACATCTTCCCAGTTGCATCATACTGGGCATAGATACCCAAGAAAAGCCAGCAGTCCAGCGAATCTTTCTGTGTCAGATATGAGCTTACCCAGTAAGGACCTAAAAGATGCCTTTGTTTTTCTCCTCCTTAAAGGGAGGGAATGAAGGAGGGAGGAAGGGAGGGAGGGAGGGAGGGAAGAAGGTCAGAAAATAGACTGACCTAAAAATTCATTATAAAGAATATAAAAACATTTATGTACTTATTTAACCCTGAGACATTCCCACCAACAGTGGAGGAGAGTTCCCCTAGCTCCACATCCTCTCCAGCATAAGGTGTCTTCAGTGTTTTTTATCTTAGCCATTCTGACAGGCGTAAGGTGGTATCTCAGAGTTGTTTTGATTTGCATTTCCCTGATAATTAGGGATGTTGAGCAATTCCTTCAATGTCTTTCAGCCATTTGAGTTTCTTGTGTTGAGAATTCTCTGTTTAGTTCTATTGCCCATTTCTTAATTGGATCGTTGGGCATTTTGATGTCTAATTTCTTGAGTTCCTTATATAGTCTGGATATCAGTCCTCTGTCAGATGTGGGGTTGGTGAAGACCTTTTCCCATTCTGTAGGTTGTCGCTTTGCCTTGTTGACCATATCCTTTGCTCTACAAAAGCTTCTCAGTTTCAAGAGTCCTGTGCTCATTGCATGAGTTGGCTGTTTGAAACCTGGGGCTTATGCAGGGTGGCTTGGCTCAGCCTGGGAGGAGGGGACTGGCCCTGCCTGGACTGAGTCTACCAGGTTGATCTCAGTCCTTGGGGGAGGCTTTGCCCTGGAGGAGGTGGGAATGGGGGGTGGGCTGGGGGTAAAGGGAGGGGGCGGGAGGGGGGAGAACAAGGGAATCCATGGCTGATATGTAGAACTGAATGGTATTTTAAAATAAAATTTTAAAAAAGAGTAAACAAAAAAAAAGAAAGAAACAAGTGAGTTAGTATACATGGGGGAAAGCAAGCTCTTTTAGAAATAACATTCACCTGCTTAGTTCCTGGACTGCATGGAAACAGTCCCATTTCCAGCTGGGCTGAAACATTCCTGTTCTGGCAAGCTCACAATATTTTTTTTTTTGTTTTTTTTTTTTGTTTTTCGAGACAGGGTTTCTCTGTGTAGCTTTGCGCCTTTCCTGGAGCTCACTTGGTAGCCCAGGCTGGCCTCGAACTCACAGAGATCCGCCTACCTCTGCCTCCCAAGTGCTGGGATTAAAGGCGTGCGCCACCAACGCCCGGCCAATATTTTTGATATTGACAGTCTTACATGTGGAAGAGACTGTCCCAGGTATATGGTATTTCTTAGCATTTTAATGTCCCTTTCTCTCCTTGGATCTTATACACAAATGAAATCCTTAAAATTCTTTTAGCATTAATAACAGTATTTCCTTTATTATTGTTGCACACATATATATGCATACATAACTATAACCTGGTGATTCTGTATTTCTCTCTCTCTCTCTCTCTCTCTCTCTCTCTCTCTCTCTCTCTCTCTCGTGTGTGTGTGTGTGTGTGTGTGTGTGTGTGTGTATGTGAGTGCAGTTATCTGAGAAGACAAGAAGATGACATTAGCTCCCCTAGAACTGAAGTTATAGGTGGTTGTGAACCACTCAATATGGATGCTCGGAAGGTAAGTCAGTGCTTCTACAAGAACAGGACATGCTCTTAGCCTCTAAGCCATCTCTCCAGCCACCCAAGTGCACTTTTCTGTAGGCAGTGTTACAAGATCATGAAAAAATGAACGTGGTTCTAATTTTGAACCCTTAGTGAAATGGCTGTGGTTTCAGAGGAATTGCTGCTAGGTGCAAAGAGTTAGAATTCCCCACCCCCACCCCCAAAGAAACCTAGTTTTTCTGTTAAATGTCTAATCCTCATTACCTCAGAGTATGACTATTTGGACACTGTCAATTGGATCTTTAAGAATCAAAAGAAGGTACTTAGAATATAGATGCTTCTAAGAATATGGTGACAAAATGACATCAGCAAAACGTGACCAGAGGGGATACTACATTGTGACATAATTTTAAGATTTCCTTCTAGAACCAAAGAAATAAAACTCTGAAGAAAATAACCTGGTAGCAAATTAATCTATGTGAAAAATACATCTCTTACTTATTCTCTGTGTATGATTGAAGCTTAGAAAATGAATATGAAGTAGTGGGAAATAGAAGGTAGAACTTGTGGATTCTATGGGAGTTACTAAGTACAAGGTACGCATTCCAGACGTGGATTACTTAAGGGCTCTAAATACCTACAGGTCTCTATGAGCCTGGGGCATGCTGCCCATCATTTAACCTAAACTTTACTGAATGTCTTCCTGGTGAGCTGTTCCATAACTTTGTTTTGATTATACCTCATGAGTTCATAGGTGACATTTTGAGGAGAGTTAATAGAATAGTCTCTTTCACATATTGACAACACTGAAGAGGTTCAAGGAAAGGGCAAAATGCTTGCAACATTTCACAGAATCTGCTGTTCTTTTCTAGGATCCACCAATCTAAGAACCAGATTGCTATCCCTATAGAGCTGCCTGTTCCACAGTACACACATGTGAACAAATCTACCTAGCTATCCCTGTGCTCCATGTCTCTGACTTGACTTTCCTTCCTGAGAGTCTAAAACTGGTCATTGGATAAGGACCACTGGCAACGAATATAGGAGTTTAACAAAAGCATATAACTGCACTTTGCCTTCCAAAAATCTCATGGGACAAGATTCTCTGATTTTTAAATAACGACAGAAAATTGCCAAGTGATGATATATTCTGCATTCATAATGCACCTATGATGAATATGGAAAAAGCCACCAGCCATCGTATCTCTGCAGTTTTCACATTATCTGTAGAAAGCACACCACTCAATTGGGCTTCATATAATATTCTCAATACTTGTTCACAGAGAACCAGCATGCAAACTCATACATGCATACCATAGGACCCATGGCAGACACTGGATAGGGGGTCTGTCTTAAGATGCAGAATCTCATGACCCTCTGTGATTAACCTTCATCAAAATTCTCTTCAAATTTCCTCCAGAGATAGACATATGCACACATAATTGCACACACACACACACACACACACACACACACACACACACACTACTCTGAACTGAGCAATGAGACAAGTATTGTACAAGATCAATCATAAAAATACAATAGTTCATGCTTCTTAATAAGAATGATCTCCCTGGGCTCCACCTGGGGCTTGGCCATGGATCTCTGCATCTGCTTCCATCAGACACTGGATGAGAGTTCTATCATGACAGCCAGGGTGTTCAGCCATCTGATCACCAGAGCAGGTCAGCTCAGGCACTCTCTCGACCATTGCCAGTAGTCTATAGTGGAGGTATCTTTGTGGATTTCTGGGGACCTCTCTAGCACTCTGCTTCTTCCTATTCCCCTGGGGTCTTCATTCATCATGGTATCTCCCTCTCCATTCTCCCACTCTGCTCCTGATCCAGCTGGGACCTCCTGCTCTCCTAAGCTCTCTTTCCCCCTGACCCTTGCCTTCCATTACCCCCTCCCCACCCCCAGTTTGCTCATGTAGATTTCATCCATTTCTCTGTCGTTGGGCGATCCCTGTGTCTTTCTCAGGGTCCTCATTACTAGGTAGCCTCACTGGAGTTGTGAGTTGCAGACTGGTTATCCTTTGCTTTACATCTAGCATCCACTTATGAGTGAGTACATACCATGTTTGTCTTTCTGAGTCTGGGTTACCTCACTCAGGATGATTTTTCTAGTTCCATCCATTTACCTGCAAACTTCATGATGTCATTGTTTTTCTCTGCTGAGTAGTACTCCATTGTGTATAGTTACCACATTTTATTTATCCATTCTTCAGTTGAAGGGAGTCCAATTGGTGAGAGAGAGAGGAGGGATTGTATGAGCAAGAGATATTGAGACCATGATTGGAAAAAGCACAGGGACAAATAGCCAAAGTAGTGCAAACAGATGAACTGTGAACCAATGGCTGAGGAACCCCCATGGAATTGGACCAGGCCCTCTGGATAAGTGAGACAGCTGATTAGCTTGAACTGTTTGGGAGGCCCCCAGACAGTGGAGCTGGGACCTTGGTGCATGGGCTGGCTTTTTGGAGCCTGGGGCCTATGCTGGGACACTTTGCTCAGCTTTGGTGTAGGGAGGAGGGGACTGGACCTGCCTCAGCTGAGTCTACCAGGCTGGACTGACTCCCCAGGTGAGACCTTTCCTCGGAGGAGGTGGGAATGGGGGGTCTATTGGGGGGGGAGAGCTGGGGAGTGGGAGGAGGGAGGACGGGGGAATCTGTGGCTGATATGTGAAATTAAGTTAATTATAAAATAAATTTTTTTTAAAAATGATCAAGTAAGTCCTATAAATAAACAACACAGAGGCCAGAACAACAGATAGGAAAATTTAAAAAATGAAGCAACACTTACAAAGGTAAGATTAGAGCTACATATGGTGGCTCATCCCTATAATCACAACACTTGAAACAAAGGGAAAAGAATAGAAAAACTGAGGCCAAACTGGCCCAGTCATAAAAGAAAAGCCAAACAGAACACAAAGTAAACACTGATATGGCAGATGAAGCAATGGGGTTCCTGGAATATGCAAAACGGTATAAGATGATAAGTACTGCTGTGGTTGATAGAAAACACAAAACATCATGATTACAACTGAGGAGAAAAAGTCAGTGGACTTTCTATTAGAACACTGGGGACAAAAATGCACCCAAGAACCTAGCTTCTGATGAAGATGAGGGTGAAGAACAAAATTCACAAGAGAGACACCAAGGCAAGGAGGAAATCAACATCATTCTTTTTCTCCTCATCATGGAACACAACAAGGCCCACCAGCCTAAAGGCCAGCAGCAGAAAAACCCTCTTCACAGAGCCAACAAGAGCCACCTCAGTAAGAAGGCAGTATCCACCAAGAGACATGTTGAAAATTTCGCATGGGTAAGCAACATGCAGAGCTCATTGAATAGGGATCTACTCAGAAATCATTGTCTCCTTTTCATTCTGGAAATTATATCGTTCCATAACGTATATACCAGCATATCAACTGCATAGAACAGAAACAACCCACATCTTGAATGTCTTCAATAAATCCAGAATTCTCTAATAGATGTAATTTAAATTCACTTTGCAGTAAATGCCTTCAGTGTAATACTGTATAGCCAAACAGCTAAGATAGTATCACAGAATATGTTGGAATTACATGTGACATGTCTCTAGCTTCTCTTCTGTTTCTTTGCTTCACAAAATGCATAAAAAGATAATGCCCTTCAGAAAGTGATGCCAGTGGAATAATGCCATCATAACCATACAAACTGTGTATCAATATAATAGTCAGCATGCAATTTCCATTTGTGTTTGTTTTTCTGAGAGAGGGTGACACTAGAATAAGAGAAAACTGGAATTAAAGAACTGCTGTGAGCCACCGTTGGGTCCTGATAACCAATCTCAGGTCCTCTGCAATATCAGCAAGTGCTCTTAACCACTGAGCCATCAGTGATGCTATGCCAACAAAAGGTCTACATTGGTATGACCTCCACTTACTAGAATTAATTTGAAAGAGATACACTTTCATAGACTCTCATATTAGGGTTTGAGATTTCAACTCACAGATTTTTGGGGAAATGAAAATTTTCAGAGTATTCAATGACCAAGGCAAATACAATAGTACCACTCAGAAATATTCACAGTCAAAGTGAATAAAGACAGAAAAAGTCAAAGGCTGCTGAAATGGAAGATTTTTTTTTACATACAAGGCAAGATGGTGTCAGTGAAAATAGAAAGCATCAGAAACACATCAAAGCCAACACTGCACCTGCCCACATATGACCATGTATACCCAGCTTTGTCCTCTGTTCCTACTCTCATTTTCCCGGTTCAAAGAATACCAGAGGCTCCACATTTTGAACATGTTGAAAAGCAAACAATTGTCTCCTAGGATTTCCATCTTGATTATTTTGCAAGCAAGCATAAAAGGAGACAAAAATAAGCAACTATTATAAAATTTGCAAGCTGCATACATATCTATAAGAATGAAAGAATACAATTTTATCTTGAAAGAAGATAATAAATGAAATTAAAATAACAAAAAGTAGAAGGAATGTGGAGATGGAAATAAATATAGGGATACAGCATATTTTAGTTTTCTCTTGAGTTGCAAAGTATGTTTGATAGTTGACATGGATAATATGGTGCTTTTTAATAGGACAATAAATGAACACAGAAAAATAAACGATCTACCAGCTGTCCTTGAGGGCCTGGTTCCAGGAGAAATGTAATGACGTGAAGGTTGTGGAGTTCTTTTCTGTGAAATTTGAAAATAGACATAGAGCTAACAATGCATGGCTTTAATCACAACATTCCAGAGACAGAGGCAAGTCTGGTCTATAAGGGAGTTCCAAGAAAACAAAGAGAAATCGTGTCTTGAAAAAACAAAGAAAAATAATAATTAGATATTGGTAATAAGCATATCCTCTCCTAAACATTAAATGTATTTCAAGAATACTCAATGTAAATATATTTTACATTATATTGTAAAGAAAATAAGTAAAAGAATGTGTAAACATATTCAACAGATAGCTACATTATGAATATTTCAATTTATTTGTGGTTGAACAAATGTGTATGAAACCAAATGACACAGGACATCCTTGTTTCTTAGAAAATGTCACTTAGATGGGAGCGGGAAAAACAAGGTGGCATAAAACTTGCTCACAATTTTACTACAAGGACATATTTAAAAAAATGGCATGGTATAGGCACAAAAACATTTGCTTAAACTAATGGAATTGATTACATGAGCAAATGAACCCACACAATTACAGCGACACTTAATTTTGACAAAGCTGTCAGAAATATTCTAGAAAAGACAGTCCTCAAGAAATGCTTCTGTAAAAAAAAAGTATGTTCCACGTGTAGAAAACTGAAAATAGATGAATATTTTTATGCTAAACATAAATCAGCACGTTTAATCCACTTTCAATTTAATCTTACTTTAATTAAGGCCAGAAACTATGCAACTGCTCAAGAATATATAGAAAACTTTGTGGTATATATCTAGGACATTCTGAAAGGATTTGAGTGGAAAGTAATGTCCAAAAATTGACAAAAGTGATTCAGTGCAATTAAAAGATTTTCCACAGAGCAAAGGAAACAATAAGTGGAGGAAAATAAAAATCTTTCCCACCTGTGTATTAGATAGGAGACTAATCTTTAGAGTTTACAAAAGACTGATTCTGTCAGAACACCCAACACCGCACCTGCCCACACATGACCATGTATACCCAGCTTTGTCCTCTGTTCCTACTCTCATTTTCCCGGTTCAAAGAATACCAGAGCAATACCTGGTCAGGACCCCCATCAACAAGTCCTTCCAATGTTGTATCTGAAAACACTAGAAAACTAACCTATCAATAAACAATGGGCTATAATCATAACAGACAATTGTTCTCTGTCTTCATTAAAGTCCATGAATGAAGACTGTGAGAATGTCTCAGGTTTAGAAAGAACCAGAGAAGATTGCCAAATGCTAATAGACTACACCTTCAGAACACATCTATTAACACCTTAGGGGAAAGAAACGCACCTGGTGACACTACAGAATTTCATATCATCTGTAGGACATTTCCTTGGTGGCTTTTTTTTTGAGATAATCTCCATACTTGTTCAAAATGAACCATCATGCACATTGATATGCACAACATAGGAAAGTGACACACTGGATGATGGATCATCTAAACTTACAGTCTCATGTCCCTACCTGCTTTACCTCATCCAGATAATCTTCAGATTTCTTAAAACCCACCAAAACACTAGGCAACAGTGAAAGCATGATATGGTCTCAGACATCAAAAGGCAATTATGTACATTTATTGATTTGTGCTTCACAAAATTCAAGTGATTTCAACGTGCAAAAGAAAGAATGGGGTAATAGAAGAAGCAGCATTAGTATCGAATGGAGAGGCATTTCAACACAATATCTGCAAATTATTTTTTGTTTTTCCCAACAAGTTTTCCTTGTATCACAACACTACCTGTCCTGGAACAACACTTTGTAGAGGTGCCGGATCTGAAAAGCTCAGAGATGCATCTGCCTCTGCCTACAAGTGCTGGGATTCAAGGTGTGTGACACCATAAATGGTTATCCACTAACTAATAGTTTTAAAAAATGAAAGTATGCCAATGAAGAGTAGGGTGAAACTGTCTTTGGGGTTCACATATGTACTCCTCACGTGGAGGACATCGGGGAAGAGTAGCAAGTGAAGCAAGGAGGCCAAATCACAAACATGCTAATGAACTTAGTAAACATTAGTTTGAGTTGTAAGTCAAGGGATTCATTGGAAAAGTAAAAGATGCATAGATGAGGCTGAAAGTTACATCAGTGGGTGGTATTGACCTTAAAATCATCAACAAGTCAGAGTAGAAAAAATTGAAGCACTCCATATCAGAATATGAGATTCTCCATGTTGAAAATTATTCAGAGAAAGCCATCCCATGGAGACATTGAAGGTGATGTCAGGTCACTTTGTTCAAGTTTTTAGTCAATCAATAGTCCATGTCACTGCTTAAGAATAATTAATGGGGAAAACAATACTAAAACATAGTCTAATTCAATATTATCAAACAGCATTTACAAGGTTACAGTGAAGATGTTCACCAAGAACCACAGCATTCATGCATCATGGGACAACTGGGTGCACATGGATTACCTGGTCCTAGAGTTACATGGGCTCCCTTTTGCCAATTTCTTTTCTCTAACAGAGAATGATATGGAGAATAGAATATTCAGTATTCTAGTTCTACAATATCATAGTTTCTATGATTTGAACCAGTTCTTGGAATTCTGGACAGCCTTTCTGGGGCCAAACAGGCTATCAGTTTTGTTGGTCTAAGTTAATATGCATTACTGCTTTGTGTCCTAACTTCATGCTGAACTGAACAAAACAGTCAGCTAAATGTTATACATGTGGTAACACATTCATATAATGCCATAAATGGACTTCATCACTTCATAGCAGAGATACTACCCATCTTTAGCCTCAATGATCAGAAGAGTATGGACAAAAATATGTATAGAAGAAAATCCCCCCACAATCACATTTTATGGGATCAGAGTCACAGTTCTATAAAACTAGAGCTTAAACAATGAGAGAACTTCATTTCTAATATCTGGACTTTGTCTGTATCACTTCAACATCATTGTCCAAATTTCATATTGTACCATATAGAATTCAGACATTTATAACCTCCTCCACACTGCATCCTGCTAGGCTGAAGTCCCAAAGAAAAGTCAGGGATGCGAGGTATCCTGCGCTGTCAGGGAAGGTCACCTGTAAGGACCTGAAAGGTGCCTTTGTTCTGCCTTTCTTATAAAGACTGTGGCCTTACTTCCTCTAGCACACACTTGGGAGCAACTCCAGAGCCTCTTCCAAGATGCTGGTGGTCCTGCTCACAGCAGCCTTACTGGCCCTGAACTCTGTTCAGAGCTCAAATGCAGGTATAAAGTAGGAGAGAGGGTAGTAGAGAGATATGGGCAACACACTGAAGTTCAAGACTGGGAGGAATGGAGGGAAAATGACATGCAACTGAGGCAAAGAAATATGGGAACAAATATTAGGACATTTATGTTATCATTTTGCTTGTAGATTTTAGGTTTACATATAGCATAATTTAAGAAAATATTATTGCAACACAATAACATGAGTGGATTTGTGAAAAGACATTTTTGGTGGTGGATGATGCATGGCAATATGTTACCGTTGACAGAGAGAAACTCAGTACTCAAGGTGTTAGGAGAAGAAGATAGTGAATGATGCTAGACTTGGTTTACAAAGGAGACAGAAAATGAAAGAAGTAAATATATATCAGGCATATCTTTGAGAAATAACAAGAGAAAAGATAATAAATTTGAAACTCTGTTTACAACAGGCTAGATGTTTCAGGAAATAATTTCTTTTAAAAAATTATTTCATTGCATGTCTGTGCATGCACCACTGTGTGTGTATGTGTGTGTATGTATAGATAGATAGATAGATAGATAGATAGATAGATAGATAGATAGATAGATAGAATAGATAGATATGTGTGTGTGTGTGTGTGCAATGTGCATTGGAAAAAGAGAAAGGTAGGCAAACACACACACACACACACACACACACACACACAAAGAGAGAGAGAGAGACAGAGACAGAGACAGAGTGAGACAGAGACAGGGACAGAGAGACAGACAGAGAAAGAGTGAGAGAATTTGAATGCTTATTCACATTTCTGCCTGACGAAAACCTATTATCAGCAAGCTATCTTTTTATATCATGTGATTGCAGGAACTGAATTCAAGTCAACAGGCAAGCACGTTTTTCCTCACTGAGATATCTGGCTGGACCCATTTCTCTATTGTAATGACCCATATGCAATATCCATTGTTCTATACATGGTTTTTAAAGCAATGTTTGTTCTTATTTCCATGTGTGAAATGCCTAGGGATATACCCTGTAAGAAATGAAGGTCATGAAAAAAAACACATAAGAATGTGAACATATGACACTGAAATTCAACTAATGTAAAGGAGATGGACAGTAAGGACTGACACAGCTAATGAGGAACAAAATAGTGGTTGCTGCTGACCATGGAGACTATCCTGGCAGCATTATCAGCAACATTATCCAAGATTAAATTCTGCATAGTGGATGTGAAGTTGTAGTTTAACATCATCTTTAAAAATGTTTAGGTAACTTTTCACTTATTTTGTGCTTCTTTTCTAGCCATCATCTATGGAAACCCTTCTTCGCAGCTCCTAGGTAAAACCAGATTCTTCCTCTGTTGACATTCTATGCATCCTTTATTCTGTAACTATTCTGTTCTATAATATCTCATTATCATATTGTTATTCTATGAGAGTAATGAGTTACAGCTTGACCTGAGGTATATGGGAAGACTTTCCAACAATGCCTCTAGGAACTAGAGCAGGGCTTTACAATGGAAGAGTAGGAAGCCAGATTTTTATAACAGGAACATTTTG
>CABHPP010149431.1:0-41478 GCA_902168425.1 Peromyscus attwateri
CCCCCTTTGTCCTCCCCCCCTTGTCTCCTCTTCCTCCCTATACTTTCCTTTTCTCCTCCTCCCTTTCTTCCCCTTCCCCCACTACCCTCCCACTACCTTCCCCTTCCTTCTGTTTCTTGAGATGGCCATACTATGTAGTTCAGACTTGTCCTTGAACTCATAATAACCCCGAGTCAGCTTCAGTGCTGAGATCACAGGGGTACACACCATTTTTAGCCATTGCTACCACTGTCTTCTCCTCCTCCTTCCCTTAGATTTATTTATTTTATGCTACGGGTGTTACACTGTTTGGTTTTGTCAACTTGATGCAAACCTAGACCTATCTGGGAAGAGGGAATCTAAACTGAGAAAATGCCTTCTTAAGATTGACCTGTAGACAAGTTCGTAGGATATTGTTTTGATTAATGATTGATATGAGAGGGCCCAGCCACTGTGGGTGGTGCCACCCCTGGTGGTCCTGGATGGTATAAGAAAGCAAACTGAGCAAGCCATGAGGAGCAAGCTAGTAAGCAGCACTCCTCCGTGGTCTTTGCATCAGTTCCTACCTTGAGTTCCTTTCCTGACTTCCTTGGATGATGGAGTGTGACCGAGAGTTGTAAGCTGAAATAAATCCTTTCTTCCCCACGTTACTTTTGGTCATGGTGTCTTAGTTCAGCAATAGAAACCCTAACTAAGACAGCTACTTTATCGTCATGTCTGTCTGCACCATGTGCATGCCCACAGAAGCTAGAAGGGCATCAGATTCCTTTAAACTGGAGTGCCAAATGGCTGTGAGCTGCCTTGTAAGTGCTTTAATTCAAACTTGGGTTCCTCAGAAGGACAACAAGTGCTCTACTCTACAGAGCCATCTGTCTCTCCAGCCTTTGCCTCCCCTTAACTGACCAGGTGTTGTTCTGTCATAGAGCATAATTCTGCATGAAGAGGGGTGTCAGTGGTGGTCCCCTGTGCTGGGTAATCCTGATCCTCAACCTGATTGGATTGAGAAGTACCTAGGAAATTAGTAGAGCTCACCTCTGGATATGTCTGTGAGGGCATCTCCAGAGAGGCTAAGGGGAAAACCCATCTTGAATATGGTTGGTACCATCCCATAGGCTAGGGTCCACATGATATAAAGGTTAAAGGAGATGCTCATGAATCCAGGCATGGACTCTGCTTTCTGTCACCATATAGCAGAAAGCATCTTCTGCCATCATCAACTTTGGTCTCACCTAAGGCCTAAAGTGTCAGGACGAAGGGACCAGGCACTGAAGCCTTTGAAACCGGGAGCCGAAACCTGTCCTCCTCTTTGAGCTGTTCCTTTCAGGTATTTCTAACAGTGATGCGAAACTGAGTCTGAGCCACTAAGGAGGCTTCCAGTTCATTTAGGAATGCTGTATGTCAGGACATGTCAGGGTGTTTTCTTCTTTGCTAATCTGCTAGTTGAAAGGTTTTGGATTTGTGATTTACGTTAGATTAGTGGTCATTAGAGACTAGGAAGAGCAGAAAGAAAGGCAATCACCGGTGTAAGGTTTTAAAACAGTATCATGACTCCGGAAAATAACACATCATGTGTCAAAAACAAATAATTGAAACCCATATTTCTTTTCAAAGAAGTCATGCAAATATTAACCGTAGTTTGTCCTTTATTAAAAAGTTGAGGGACTCATGAGATGTCTAGGTTTGGTTCCCAGCATCCACCTGGCAGCTCACAACTGTCTATCACTCCAGTTCCAGGGGATCCAACACTCTCTTCTGACCTCAGTGGGCACTGCACACACATGGTGCACAGACATACACTCAGGTCACACACACACACACACACACACACACACACACACACACACACACACAAATGATTTTTCAAAGTTGACAGGATGGATAAACTCTAGTGCAGAGCACTGTTGGGGGGGATACTATTTCATAATTAGTACATTGTGTAATATCTCGAAGAGGGCGATTGAGAGCATCCCCACAGGAGAAATGCTGTCTGAAGAGCAGAGGATGCTAGTTACCCTGATTTGGTCATTGCACATTGGATTTGTGTGTCACATTATCACTCTGCATTCCAGAAAAATGGACAGTTACTGCATTAATTACAACTAAGACTTAAGAGCTGCTCCCTTTGATCCGCTATGACTCTCTCCCCTCCATTCCGTTTCTTGCCCTGAAGAGCAGGGGCATTAGAAGAGAGCAGTTGCAGACATAATATAATCCTCCTAGATTATGCCAGGCTCTTAAGCTCTCTAAACACTCAGCATCTGAGTGCGCCCCTGCTGCCTTTGTTTTCAGGCCATGTGTGAAGGACTAAGCGCCATGCCTCGCGTCTGCGGCTGGAGAAGATGCTGCTCCATAGGTAATGGATGCCGTCGCCACAGCCTTTCTAAAACACACACACATCACCTCTCCCAGGCATGGGGGAAAGAGGGCAATAGCAGAAATAGCAGGGCTTTGAGCAGATGACTGTAGTGAAGAGGTTTTTCAATGTCACACCCTTTCAATATGGATTGTAGGCCGGAAGTTTAAGACAGAGCAAAACAGCATCTTTGTTTACGGAGGCAACTCTTTGTTTATAATTGTTAGCTGTGTGCATTTTATGTATGTTGAAACCCTTGAAATAGTGTTTAAAGGTCATGTAGATGTTTTAAAATTTCAGTACATTATGTGGCTAGTAAGAAACCTATAAGTTCTGCTTGGAAAGAGTCTTGGATTTTTCTGTGGTCTTGAAGTAGTTTGTTTGCTTGAACGGTCATCAGAGGACAACTGTAAGGTCAGAACGATAGCTTCGGATTGTAAATCATGATATTTATCTTGTTTTCAACTGGCTTTTTCCTGGGTCTCAGCAGCAGAGCAGTCGTTGGCTGAGGGTGAAGTGCTGGGTTCATTCCTCAGCTCTGGCAGAAGAAAAATGATTTTTTTTTTCTTCTCACCTAAACTTGTTTTAAGACTGTTTCTTTTGGTTTCATATCCTGCTGAAGTATCATTTGAAGTATCATTAGGCATTCCATTTGTTCATGTGACTTAGGAACTCTGGTGTGCCAAAGGCTGGAACAGAAACACCCTGAGAGCGTAAATTGCATTCTCGGTTTCTGAGCATCCTTTAAGTGGCAACAAGGATAACGGATGAAAACTGTAGTCAAGGGACAGACCTAACCCACTGTTTGCCAGGATGCACTGCAGCTTGCACCTGAATGTGTTAGTGCTTATTACATGAGAGCAACACTCTCAGGAACCTGGGCACAGAGAAATGGCCATGATTATGCTGCATCTACACGACAAGACAATGTCCTGAGGAAGCCACTCAGTGCTCATGGAGCACGAGGAGCTCCCCTGCTTGTCTGTCCTCTTGTACCCCATCAACTCATCTACCGGTCCACTTTAACTTGGGACTCAGGTGTTTGCAATCATTATACAAATCGTGATCCCCTTAGACATATTTATCAGCATTATTGGGTAGACAAGAAAATTGCCCAGTAAACAATATCCCACACTATAATGTCCTACTTTATATCCATACACTTTTTTCAACTGTTAAAAAGTCTGGTTTCTTCCCTTAATTTTTAATTATATAATTCTCATAAAATACACCACCATTACCACCTTTAAAAATCTTTTTAAGACTTATCTATTTTTATTTTATGTGTACAAGTTGTTTTGTCTACATGTGTGTATGTGTACTGCATGTGTGCCTGTTGCCTTGGGAGGCCAGAAGAGGTGTCAGAGTGCCTGGAATTGTAGTTACAGATAGTTGTCTGCCGCCATGTGGGTGCTGGAACCAAACCCAGTCAATGCTCTAGTGGCCAACTGAGCTAAACGCTGAGCTGTCCCTCCAGCCCACCACTACTATGTTTATATGTACAGTTAAGTGCATTTAGTATATTCAATAATTGTGTAAGTATCACATACAATGTTTTTCTTTGATTAGCTTATATCCCCAAGCACAATGCCCTCAAGTTTCATTCATGACGTAGCATATGCTAAGATTTCCTTCTCTTTAGTGGCCAAGTGATCATCCACTGCACATATGTACCACGTTTGGGTTATCTACTGGTCCATCCATGGCCACTAGATTGTTTCTGTATTTTAGCTATTGTGAATACTGGTGTTGTGAACATGGGCATAGAAATAGCTCACCATGACCATGCTTTCAGTAGTTTGGGGGCATGTCCTAAATGTGGAGTTGTTAGAACATATGACAATCCTACTCTTAATTTTTGAAGAACTGCCATAACATTTCCCTTAATGGTGATACATTTTATATTTCTACCAACAATTCAGTTTCCATGTTTTTTCTTCCTGATGTGTGAGGTGGAACCTCACCTTAATTTTGATTTGTGTTTTGCTGGTGAATAATGATGCTGAATGTCTCTTCATGCTGGTTATCTTCTTCGGAGAAAAGTCTTTTTATGCATTTGTCCATGTTTGATTCAGGTTGGTTTTTGTTACTGTTGAGCTCATGAATTCTCGCTATATTTTGGATATTCATTTTTATCAGATATTTGATTTGCTGTAAATGTTTTTTTTTCTGTTCCCTAGGTTGCCTTTTTACTGTTGATAGTCTTTTGATACACAAATCCTTTTTAATTTTAACCAAGCCCAAGCTGTCTGATTTTTCTTTTATTAACTATGCTTTTGTTGCTATCCAAAAGATCCTGGCCAAATATAACACATTAAGTTCATTTTAGCAATTTAATCTCATCCCTATAATTATGAGGCAGATTGATGTTTCCTTGCTGTAACATTATATATAACATTATATATAGCAAGCAAATAAAAACAGAAATTTCTGCTCTAACAATTATGACTAATGTTAACTTCAGATGTAAATTTACACGTATTTTAACATGAAAAGTGTTTTAGGAAAAGAAACCATTTCATCGACATATTGAAGGACAAATAGATGCTCCCTTCTTCCCTGATGGCTTTCCAGTAACAGAAACTCCTCTCTATGAGGCAGTCACACTAACTAAGCCGTGGAGCCAGCTACTCCATCCACTCTAGCAACATGACGTCAGAAGAGGTACGTGGCAGGCAGAGGTGGAAGAGACAGCTACTGTTCTGAGCATGCATGTGACTGTGTCACCCCTCACAACAGGAAAATAACATTGATGTCCCCCAACATGCCCAAGTCAGACATGGCTGAGGAAATTCATTGCAATCACATGAGGACTCTAGACACCATTTTAATCAGAAGAAACACATTTTTATCCAGTGTGAAAGAGGTCAGGCACATTCTGTGTGGGAAGGACTCACAATCCCCCTGCCTCAGACTCCCAAGGGCTAGGATTGCAGGTGTATACCACAGGGCCGGATGGAGTTCTTAAAGCAGGGCCTTGCAGGGAAGCTGCCTTGAAATCCTGCCCATTCTGGAACCCAGGTTTCTTCTTTTAGTGTGTCGTCCAGTGAATAATCTGTTCTGAAGAGATCTTGAAGGACTGACTGTGAGGAACCCTCTCTTTTCCTAGGCAGTATTTATTTCATTTTCATTTGTTAGTCTCAAGTGCCTAAGGAGACCCAGTTCTCGGTGGCCCTTACTTTCTTCTTTTTGCAGTCTGTAGTTCTTCTTGCTCGGTGTTCAGGTGTGCATGTTTGCCGTTTCCATCAGTCTGCACTGCTTTTCTGTTTTTTGCTCACTGACTTCCTCGCTCATCTTTATTTCTCTCCTTTGCTCTGAGTTTGTTTTCTCTCTCTAGCTTCTGAAGATAAAAGCTCCCATCCCTTTGATAGTTTTCTCGTGGCGGCGACCAGATGCCTGACAGAAGAGCTTTGTGAGCAGAGGTTTGCTTTGGCTTGTCATTTTAGTGGGTCGAATCCACCACGAAGGAGAAGATGGGAAGGCAGGAGCCGCTTGTGGAAATGGGAGTGTGAGGTGGCCGGTCACACTGCAGTGGTCCACAGGTAGAGACTGGCACCGGAAGTGGCCCCAGGGTGTACTTCAAAGACCTGCCACCAGCTTCACTGCCCATCCCAGTGGATCCATGACCCCCCAAAACACTGCCACCAGCTGCGGACCATGTTTTCAAACATATGAACCTGTCTAGACCCATTTCAGATCCAAACCATGATGGCCATTTAACTCAGATGTTCCTTCTTTTGTAAACATCTAAAGCTATGAAACACACTCTCTCATGAGACCTGACCTCTAATTTGTGAGCTTTCCTAGGCTTGGCCAGGTTCACACACACTTCCCACATGGTTAGACAGTGGGTTCCATATTGACCGGCCCAGATCTGCTTTTAACCTCTACGCAAATGCCCAAACACACATGTTTCCTTGAAGGCAACCACAGACTAAAGATGTCCAAAGAAGAGACCTCTTTGCAGCACCCCCCTTCCCCACACTACCCTGCCGTTGTTCTGTGGTCAGTGATGCTGCTGTCTATTCCTTGTGCTCCAAACCATAATCATTTTTCTCGTCTCTGGTTTCCTCTCTCTGAGGAAGGCTCTGTCCACCATCTCTCCCACTTGTCTCCTCTCCACAGTGTTTTACCCTGATCATGACCCTCCGGACACCTCCCAGCTTTCTGCTTCTCTCTGTCTGATGCTGCCACACCCCTTCTCGCCTCCCAAATTTGTCAGTGCCCCTCTCCCAGAAGGTTCGAGTGTTTTAGGCCTGGACTCTCCTCCTCGGCCTGGACTCTGCCCTCGAAGCTCATCCTTCCGTCAGCACACATGCACACCTTGTTTCTTTTCATCCTCCAGGATGTGACACCGGACTTCTAGTTTTGTCTTGGGAGACTTTACATACGTTGTTTCTTTTATCCAGAATGCTATTTTGTGGCCCTGAGAGTTTTTATTATTATTATTATTATTATTATTATTATTATTATTATTATTAAAATAGGGGTCTAGTCATTCCCCCTCCCCCATGGGCATTGCCTTGCTTGGGCTCGCTACCACTTACCAGGCCACCCTGTGAGCTTGTGTGAGGCTGGGCATACAAGCTCCTGATGGCATTTGGCACGCTGTGTCCTTGTCTCCTTAACCTGCAAGAAGGTCAGTGCCTGTCCCCGGCATCTCTGTCCTAAGTGCATATACTATTCCTAGCTCAAAGTGGACTTGGTTTTATTGACTGAGTTGAGGTATGCTGACTTTAGTCAACTATTGATTTTTTTTTTAATTTTAGCCAAAATCTCCATCCTCATGCACTGGCATAAACCCCTCGTGTGCTTATTAAACAGAGACTATAGAAGGAGAAGACAACTTAAAATTGAAGAGGCTACTGAGAAAGGTGGAAGGAGGACTCCTTAGTCTCAGACGATAAATGGGATCCCTGTAGAGAATGGCTGGGCATCGGGAGGAGCGGTGGGGTCAAGGGAGCAGGAGCCCAAAGTGCTTGGTTGGCTGGTGGAAGCCCAAGAAACCCTACAGACCAAGAGTGTGGGATGCTGGAGGCAAGATCCCCACGGCCACTTGGTAGGGTATGAAGTGGGCAGTGTAAGGAGCAGGGTTGAGCCACTCTTGACAGAACCACGGCTCCATTATTCAGTGGGCACTGAAGCAGCTGGTGAGGTGGTGAGATGGTGGGGTACAGAATGAAGATAATAGGTGTCTGTGGGATGGAATGTCTGTCTGTCTTTCTCTCTCCTTCCCTCCCCACCCCTACTCCCTCTGATTCTCTAGAGCACCTTGACTTTCTAGACTTCCAGGTGGTGGTGATGTTCGTGGCCCTATGCTTGGGCTGCCCTCCATCTTGCTGCCACGGTCACTGGATGCCCCTTCTTGTCCATGCGCCCAGGCCATCACCATCTTCTCCTGACCATGACTCACTCACAGGAAAGCCAGCTGGGCTCCTTGAGAATGCACTGTGCAGAACTCTTAGGACATTTATGGCTCTGCAGAGAATGTGTGTTGATGTGTATCACTCACCTTTCACCTCAACAACTCCAAGGAAAAGGGGGCCAGTATGTGTTTTACATATAACTCTGTGTGAACTTCTCAAATCACCACCTTCTCCTGCCTTACCCTCAACCAGAGAGTTGCAGCAGTCAGTACGATTTACTCATGCTGAGCAAGTGAATCTGTCACTTGGGAAACTGGTCAGGATAAAATGGTGCTTCTCAGGGCCCGAGAGCTCAGCGTCTCACTGGGGGTGGTATTATTTGGCTTTATTTTGCAGGAACACAATCACTTTGCTGGCCTCATGTCATCTTCCAAGGAGACTGCAGTATTGAATCACTGGGTAATTTTATGAGGTTTCTCACTGAGTGAAATATTTATTATGGGGAGGACATTATAAATTCAAAATTTACCTAAAACAAATCTGTCTGACTATCGCTGAACTTATTTTTAGGCTAAGCAGAAAAGAATAAGGAAATTCTTTTGATGCCATGTGGGCAAAGTTTTAGGGGTGCATACTACTTTTATTTTCTTAACCTAATTCTACAGAACAGTGGGGCAGCTAGAAAGTTCCTAAGTAATTATTTATATGTCAAAGGTTAATTTCAAACTGCTTTTCAAATTAAATGAGTCAAGTAAAATTTTAACTTTTTTCTAATTCATATTTTTCTTCCTTGTTAAAATACCATGAACTCAGGTTTTGACAAGTAACACTTGTAGTATAACTCAGTTTGTTATATCATTCCACTTTAGCTGATAATTAAGAGGTGTTTCAATGGGAGATTTTAGGGAGCTCCACCTCTCTCTTTGTAAAGATGCCACATGGGAATTGTATGCATTTATGGTGCAGTGTGGCATTTCAAATCATATATGCAATGTGCAATGACCGGGTCAGGGTTGTGGATATATATATGTATATGTATATGTATATGTATATGTATATATATATATATACACATATATATTCAGGGAAACATAAGGCTTTATTTATTTATTTTTAGGTTGGCTAAAATTTGGCTGTACTGGGCTAGGAAATCTCCAACTTGGTTTTTTTTTTTTTTTTCAGTTTTACTCATTTGTAACATTTGTAACATTTAAATGGGCCTCATGTAGATGAACATAATTACAGTGTTCTCCCAGAATAATAAAATAATTTCTTATGCTTTTCAATTATCAACAGTTGTAAGAAAATCCCTTATAACTTCTTTAAATTAAATCTGTAGATGGAATGAGAATCTTTTCAGAGTCAGTTTTGACTTCAAAAGTCTGTATTTGACCATTTTCGATTTCACTGGTTTCTTTTCTCCATATCCTCTTTTTTACCTTACTTAGTGTGTATGTTTTTAATTGTGTGTGTGTGTGTGTGTGTGTGTGGTATGCGTATGTATATCTACTTTTCCAATATAAATATTTAAGCTATAAATGCGTATATTTAAGTACATCATTTTTGACTTACATTTATGTTCAATCCATAATTGTTGCCTGATTTCCTCCTGAATATTACTTGATTTTCAAATATCTGTGGGTTTTTCAAAGAGCCTTTGATCACTTTCTAGCTGGAGCGGAGGATGCTTTACAGTCTTCCAGTGTTTTCAGTGCAGAGGCAGAGGTAGGCGATGGCATTGGTGGAGGTCTGCCTTGCCAGGCAGTGTGCCCCTCGTTTGTTGGATGGAGTGCTCTACAGATGGCCTTGGTGAACAGTTGCTGTGGGGTGGTGTTTGTGCTCAGCCTTCTGTCTTTGTTGTGTCGATGACTGTGGAATAAGTGCAGCAGCTGGGTGGTGTGTAGCTGTGTCTCCGTCTTTTTCCACACAGAGAGAGACTTGTTAGTAGAAGTCAAAATACGTGTTTCTATTGCTGTGATCGATGATATGATCAAAAGCAACTTGGTGAGGAAAGGGTTTTTTTTTTTTTTGCTCACAGTCCATTGAAGGAAGGCAGCAGGAACTCAAGGCAGGAAGGTGGAGGCAGACACTGAAGGAAGAATGTTGCTTATGAGCTTGCTTAGTTCGTTTTCTTAGACAAGCCAGGAGCATCTGCCAGGGGTGGCACTGTCCACAGTGGGCTGAGCCCTCCCACATCAATCATTAATCAAGAAACTATCTCACAGGCTAGCCCACAGGCCAATCTTACAGAGGTATTTTCTCAGTTGTGGTTCCCTCTTTTTGGATAACGTGTGTTAAGTTGACAAGACAAAGCGAACAAAAGACAGCTAAGACAGGCTTGTTCCTTCCGCTTGGGAAACTGACCTATTTATCTGTCATCATGAACTGGGCCTTTTAACTCTGGTAATCTGTCTTATTCTAAAACCTACCATTTATGATGTGGTAGCTCAGCTCTTTTTGATGCTACGTGTAGTATAGTCATTTCATTTTTCCTTTAACTGATCTGGGCCTTATATTTAAGGGCCTTATATTTAAGGTGGATTGCTCAAAAAATAGAGCCATAGTTGGACCTTTCCTGTTTAGTCCAGTCCGACTTTCAATTGGCATATTTGGACCATTTATATTTAATGTAGTTCTAAGGGTGGCTGGATTGAAATTACCATTTGGCTGCTTGTTTTTCCTATGTGTCTAATCCCTTCTTTGTTCCTTTCTCTCCTTACCTTGCCTGAGTATTGATAGACTATTTTAATGTGAAGGAGAGTGGAGACGGGGGTACATGGGAGGGTTTGGAGGGGAGAAAGGGAAGGAAGAAATGTTGTAATCAAAACACAGTCTCAGAAAAACAAAAGAGAACATTTTAGGTGTCTTAGTTGCTCTTCAACCTGTATTTACTAACTGTAGCGCCTTGGTTTTTGTTGTTTATTTTTACCGTTGTTTCAGGATTTCCTATATGTGTCTTTTCCACTTGTCTCTTTCTTACTCCATATAGCAATATGTCCATTTTGTAACATTTATATTATAACAATATTTATGTGACGCATGTATGCCTAATGTAAGAATCTTATGACAGTATTCTTTTACATATTTCACTTCATTTTTTATTACTTATTATTATTATTTATTCTTTGCACCACACATTTCACTTTTAGGTATTTTAAAGTTCCACAATATACTATTGAGTTTCCCTTTCTTTTAAATGACATTTTAAAAAATGTAAAGGAAATGCCTCATTTACCTATGTATGTCTTATTTTAAGTATTAAAAAAAGATAAACAGTCCTGGAAACTGAACCAAGGGCCCTGGGCCTGCTGGCCAGGTCCTCTGCCATTGAGCCACACTATGTATCCTTTGGGTGTGTGTGATCTGAGTTTTTGATCTGAGTATTGATTTCTTTCATGGTTCATAAACATTGTTAGCATTTGTGTGTGTGTGTGTGTGTGTGTGTGAGAGAGAGAGAGAGAGAGAGAGAGAGAGAGAGATCTTTATTTTGCCTCCAATTTTGAAAGCTGGGTGAAGCAGAATTAGAAGCTGGCTGTTTGTAACAGTCTTGAAAGCTACTGTGCCAATGTCTTGCTTGCCTTGTGGTCGGTCTGCCATTTCTTCCCCCCAGGAAAGTCTCGCTAACTGTGAGCACCACACTGTGTAGTACAAGAGGTCACCATGTTACATTCTCCCTGTCTGACTGGGAAGTCTGCTGTGGTTCCTGTCTTTGTTCCTGAACATGTCATGTCCTCTCTGGTTATTGATAAATTATTTTCTTTACTACTGGTTCTGTTCAGTGGGCTATAATGTACCTTGGTGTGTGTGTATGTATGTGTTAAAAATATTTTTCTTATTTGGTGTCTATTATTTCTGGGTATTTGAGTTTATAGTTTGCCTCGAATCTGAAAATAATTTACCATATTATTTATTCAAATGTTTATATACTTCCCTTGAACCTTCTAGTTTTCCTTGGACTCTAAACATATGTATACTAGACTCCACTGAGATTGTCTCTTATGCCACATCACTCCACCTCTCTATCCCTCGGGAGCCTTTTTTTGTCCCTGGGTTTTCTGACAGTCACAGGTTACCTGTTTATTTGGGATTTCTTCTTCGGTCAGCTTGTTTGACTGATTCTGTACCTTGTGAACTGAGTGGTGGGTTCTGATGATTTCTGTTTGCTGTTTTGGACGTCCTCCTGGCTTAGTTCCTTTGTAGATCAGTTGATCCTGTTGAGGCTACTTTGTAAGCTGTTATACAGCAGGATTGGAGGGGCCTTCCCTTGAAGTCCACTTTTAACCCCACAGCTAGGGTGTGATTCTCAGGGAGGTGTGTTCCTGGGACCTCTTAGTGATGCCTTGGCCTCGTGTGAAGTCTAGACCTTTTTCTTCTGCCACAGGTGATTATTCTTTCTTGGGTCTTGACGAATTTGCCCTGAGTCTGTGCAGATTGAAAGCCAGAGATTCAGGTCGACCTCATGCAAATCTCTGGTGCCTCTGCTTTGTATAGCTTCTCCAGGGCTCTGTTTTGCAGGTTCTTACCATTCTGGCCTTGCCAAACTCAGGTGTCTATGCAGGTCTTGTTTGGGTGATCATATTTTTGAGATTTTATGGGTGCAGTTGTTTGGGTGATCATATTTTTTGAGATTTCATGGGTGCAGCTTCCCTGTCATACACAGAAGACACACTCCCCCAGCAGATGTCCGGTCCCGTGGCTCTTGCCGTCTTTCTGCCCCTCTTCTGTGATGCTCCCTGAGCCTTGGGTGTGAGTCGTACTGTAGATGTGTCAGTCGGGCTGGGCCCAGCAGTCTGTTGAGCTCTGCGTTTTGACCAGTTGTGGATTCATCATGGTCTCCATCTGCTGCATAAAGAAGTTCTTTAATGAGCAGTGAGAATTACACTTACCTGTGGATGAGGATGGGTTTTTAGAATGGAGTTAGAAACTACCCTGGTTTAGGAAACTGGAAGTAGTAGGGTCTGCTCTAGGGCCCATGACCTTACCAGCCATTGGTGCTTGGCTAGGTTTATAGTACCAGGCATGAATTTCTTCTTATTGAGAAGGCCTTGATTCTAATTTTACAGCTGCTGGTTATCCCCAAGATGCATCATTGGGGATATCTTGACAGACTGGTTATTCTTGTGGTCCACAGACTTTATACCTGTGTAGAAATTGTTCCTCCCTGCCCCCCTGGCAACTTGCATAGCACCACCTGGTACTATGAGGTCTTCAGGGAGGAGGCTTCTTGGTCAGTTCCAGCTCAGTTGCTCTAATTCTTGTGACTGCAGTTATGTAGTGTCAACAGTAAGAGTCTTGCCTTCAGGTTCTGGAGGGAAACTAAGGGCAACAGTACCAGGGCCTTCCAGAGGCTATTGCTGAGGAATTGAAGTCAAGGCATTTCAATCCTCCAGTGCCTGTTGCCAAGGAGTTGAAATTGAATTCAAGAGTCAACAGAACCAGGGAACTCCAGGCAATACCGCTCAAGAGGCCTTTATTGGGCATCTCTGAAGCTTTTTTTCTGAGATAGTTCAGAGTTCAAAGCAGGGACAGAGAAACAATGAAAAAGATACAGAATGTTTCTCATTACTGTCATCAGGTATGCTCATGATACATACAGTCTCATGGATGAATGGGGGCTGTTTGCACGATGCCCTTTAGTGTGCTAAGCTGGATGCTGATGAGGAAGGGGAGGAAACATCTTGCCCATGGCACTCCTTGGCTGGGGCAGGCTCTCTTCTCAGGGGAGTAAACAAAGCTCTATGGGAACAGAGTTGCACAGCAGGATAATGTAGCAGTCTAGTATATGAAGGCTACACAACAGTCTATGCTGTTTGGGGGGCTCTCTTGGACTCTCCTCCTAACCAGTATCTCCAAGGGAAGTTTCAATGCTGCCACTGGGGTTTTGTTAGTCTATGGCTTTTAGGGAGAGCTTTATCACCCCAGTGGCTTAACTTTTTCATCATGATCATCATTATCTACATATGTATATATACATATACTCATATATATTATATCTGCATCTAAAAATAAACATAAGATAACATGTTTTCCTATGGCTTTTCCAAATATCCTTAGTGCCATTTAGCCTTATCACATCCTTCTCCTGTATTACCCTCCCCCCCCTCCCCCAGTTAAAAACCCCCCCCCCCCCCGATTTTCCCCATTTCCCTCTTTTCTTGTCCCAAGAGCTCTCCCAAGGTCCCTTTGCATTTCCTGGTTTCTGTGATTACTCTAGTTACACACTCATGTCTAATGATTGGGAAACTAGGAACCACAAATAACAGAGAACATGAGAGTTTGTCTTTCTGGGCCTGGGTTATCTCACTCAGTATAATATCTTCTAGTTCTATCCATTTACTTGCAAATTTCGTGATTTCATTTTTCTTTGCAGCTGAGTATAATTCCATTGTTTATATGTACACTTTCGTTATCCACTTATTAGTTGAAGGGCATGTCAGTTATTTCCATGTCCTAGCGACTGTGACTAGAGTGGCAGTGAACATGGCAGAGCACATCCCTGTGCAGTAGGATGTCAAGCCCTTGGGGCGTACGTCTAGGCATGGTAGAGCTGGGTATCTTCACGTTTGTGATCAAACACCATGACCAAAAGCAACTTGGGGAGGAAAGGGTTTATTCTCCTTCTACTTCTACATCACTGTTTATCACCAAAGGAGGTCAGGACAGGAACTCAAAACCAGGGCAGGAACCTGAAGGCAGGAGCTGGTGCAGAGGCCATGGAGGAGTGCTGCTTCCTGGCCTCCTCCTCATGGCTTGCTCAGCCTGTTTTCTTATAGAACCCAGGATGACTAGTCCAGGGATGGCACCACCCACAATGGGCTGGACCCTCCCCCATCACTCACTAATTAAGAAAATGCCCTACAGTGGATCTTCTGAAGGCATTTTCTCAATTGAGCTTCCCTCCTCTCAGGTGAATCTAGCTTGTGTCAAGCTGATATAAAAACTAGCCAACACACTAGGTCATATGGTAGATCTACTTTTAATTTTTTGAGAATTCTCCACATGGATTCCCCTAGGGGCTGACTAGTTTACATCCCCCCCAACAGAGAAGAAGGAGCTCCCTTTTCCCATGTGCTTGCCAGTATTTCTTGTCAGTTGTTTTCTTTATCTTGGCCATCCTGACTAGGCTAAGATGAAATCTGAAAGTAATTAAATTTGCATTTCTATTATATGCAGGCTCCTCAACAGTTTATACTGTTTTGGGGGGCTTTTTTAGACTCCCCTTACCATATCTCCAAGGGAGGTTTCAATGCTGCCATGGGGGTTTTGTTAGTCTATGACTTTTAGGGAGAGCATTATCACCCCAGTGGCTTAACTTTATCATCATCATCATCATCATTAACACCATCATCATCACCATCATCACCATCACCACCATCACTGCGACCACCACCATCATCATCTATGTATATATACATAGACTCATATACACTATATATGTATTTTAAATTGTTCAGGATGTTGAACTTTTTTCAGACATTTCTTCTTCTGAGAACTCTGGTTACATCTATAGTCTACTTTTTAATTGGGTCAACTGTTTTCTTCATTCTTGGCTCCTTTAGTTCTTCATGTATTGTGGGCATTAATTGTCTACTAGATGTGTAGCCGACAAGTTTCTTTCCCATTCCATGGGCTTCCTTTCTGTGAAATTGTTTCTTGTTCTGTACAGAACTTTTTAGTTTGTATGAGGTTCCATTTATTAATTGTTGGCCTTAATTACTGGGCAAATGGAGTGTTCTGTTCAGAGAGTTCTTTCCTACACTTTGTCTTAGAGGGTACTGCCTGTGTTTTCCTCTAGTATTTCGGTGTTCAAGGTTTCACATTGAGGCCTTTGATCTATTTATAGTGATTTCTGTGCAGGGTGACAGATACGGGTCTAATTTTACCCTTCTACATGTGGACCGTAAATGTATTTTTGTCATTTTTGTGAAATGTCAAATGGCTGTAGTTTTGTGTACTCATATTTGAGTCTTCCATTCTGTTTCATTGATCCACATGTCTGTTTTTATGCCAGTACCATGTTGTTTTTCTTATTATAGCTCTGTAATATAGCTTGAAATCTTGAAATCTGGCACCATAATTCCTCCAACATTGTATCTTTTGCTCAGGATTGCTTGGGCTATGTGGGGTCTTTGGTGGTTTAATATGATATGAATTTTAGGTTGCTTTTCTTTCCATTTCTGTGAATAATGCCATGGAAAATTGGATTGAGTTTACATTGAATATATAAATTACCTTTGATAGATACCTTTCACAACACTAGTCTGTCAGTCTATGAACACAGGAGGTCTGTCTGTCTTTAAGTGTCTTCCTCAATCTCTTTCTTCAGAGATTTAAAGTGGTCTTTCACGTCCTTTATTCAGTTAATTCCTGGCACCTTTTTAGGCTATCCTGGATGGCAGTGTTTCCATGATCTCTTTCTGAGCATGTGTGTTATTGGTATGTAGAAAGGCTACTGACTTATGTAATTTGATTTTGTATCCTGCCACTTTGCTAAAAGAGTTGATCATTTCTAGAAGTTTTATAGTGGAATATTTGTGATCTCTTATATATTATATCGTCTGCACATAGGGCTAATTTGACTTCTTTTCCTATTTCTCTCCCTTTAGTTTCTTCTTGCCTTATTGCTTTGAGTACTATATTGGAAAGGAGTGGGGGTAGTAGACAGCTCCCGCGCCCCCCCCCCCCACTCCTGATTTCAGTGGGATTGCTTTTTTCCCCTCCATTTAGGATGATGCTGGCTGTGTTTCTGTACTATAAAGCCATTATTATGTTGAGGTATATTTTCTCCATTCTACTCCCTTTAGTACTTTTATCATGAAGACATGTTGGATTTTGTCAAAGGCCTTTGCAGCATCTATTGAGATGATCATGTGACTTTTGTCTTTAAGCCCATTTATTGGTTTGTGTATGGTGAACCATCCCTATGTCCCTTGGAAAAGGCAACTTGATAGTAGTGCAACATCTTTTAGATATATGCCTGAATTTGGTTTGCAATTATTTTGTTGAGAATTTTTCCATCTATGTTAATCGGGGATATTGCTTGTAATTTTCTTTTTCTGTGGTGTCTTTACCTGGTTTTAGTATTTGAGAAATATTGGCTTCATAGGAGTTTGGAAATGCTCCCTCTGTTTCTATTTTCTTTTGAATAGTTTAAGAAGGACTGAATGTAGATTTTTGAATGCCAATCCATCTGGGCCTGGGCTTTTTCAGTTGGAAGGTTTTAAATTACTGTTTTGATCTCTCTATTTGTTATAGGTCTGTTTAAATTGTTGGTATTTTTATAGTTTAACTTTGATAATTTGCATTAATCTAAAAATTCATCCATTTATTTTAGGTTTTCCAACTTAATGGAGTACAGATTTTTTAAAGTATCCACTTAAAATATTTTGAATTTCTTCTGTGTCTGTTTTTATGTTTCCTTGTTCATTTCTGAGTCTACTAATATGGGATGTTTCTTTCTTTTGGTTAATTGGGGCAGGGATCTGTCAATCTTGTTTAAGAATCAGTTCTTGGATTTGTTGATTCTTCATATTGTTTCTATTTCATTAATTTATGATCTGATATTGATTACTTCTTCCAATCTACTGGATTTGGGTTTTGTTTGTTCTTGTTTTTTAAGTCATTTATTTGTGCTCTTTGTGATTTTTTAATGCAGGCACTTAGAGATGTAAGTTTTCCTCTTAGGACTGCTTTTATATGTCTCAGAGGTTTTGCTGTGTTTCCATTTTCATTTAATTTCAGAAATTTTAGATTTTCTGTTTTGAGTTCTTCTTTGACCCATTCGGTAATATATTGTTTAATCTTCATGTGATTACTAGAGATTTCCTGCTATTGATTTTAAGCCTTATTGCTTTGTGTCAGATAGGGTACATGAAGTTATTTCATTTTTTTCAGAATTTGTGAAGATGTGTTTTCTGTTCATATGTGGTCTCTTTTAGAGAGGCTTCCTTGGGCTGCTGAGTAGAATGTACATTCTTTGGTGTTGGGTAGAATATTCTGTAGGTATGTGTTAGGTCCATTTGGTGTATGATGTCATTTAATTCTGAAGTTTTGTGTTTAGTGTTTGCTCAGATGACCTGTCTGTTGGAGAAAGTGGGGTGCTGGAATCACTGACTATTACTAAGTTGGAGTTAATCTGTGTCTTGAGGTCCACTAGTATGATTTTTGTGAAACTGGGTGTACCAGAGTTTGGTACATGTGTTTAGGATTATAATGTCTTTTGGGGTAATTGTTCTCTTGATTAGAATAAAGGGTCTTCTTTAATTTCTTCCAACTAATTTTAGTTTGAAGTTTATTTTTATATGCATATATGCATACATATGTGTTTATTTTATATATATGTATACATATATATGCTTTTTCCCTTGTAAACTTCCAGTTGATTTATATGAGCAAGTATCTGTATTTGTGTAAACCATATGCTTGAGAAAGGTGCAATTAAAATTGATACTCTGTTTGTTTATATTGAGTATTTACCAGTAATTTACTGGCCACAAGAGCATTTATGGACACACCACTCTATATTATTATAAATCTTATGTGTTTCCAAGAAGATCCCAAATATTTAAAACAATGTATTCTTTAGCTTGATCAACAGAAACTGAATCAGGCATGAAAGACTGATGCTTAGAAATGGTTTTCATAAGTTAAACATTTAGGGAAATTCTACATAAAAAATAACTTGGGGAAAAGCATCAAGACCCCGATGAAAGTCTTATTTAAGCCTTTCTTCCATAATTTTTAAAATTATTTGAGAATTTTATACATGTGTAAATATATTTTGATTATATCCATTTCCTACCCCTCACCTCTTTCCCTTCCAAGATTTTCACTATGCCCAGCTCCCCAGTTCCAACTCCTTCCAGATCCCTGCCTCTATATCCCCCTTCCCAACTTCATGTTCTCTCTCTCTCTCTCTCTCTCTCTCTCTCTCTCTCTCTCTCTCTGTCTCTCTCGATTCATGGCCATCTTCTGGAGCAACCTATCAGGGACCATAAACTTAAAGAAAACTATCTCTTTTTCCCCAGCAACCAACAACCATCAATAGTTCTCAGCTACGGTAGGAGTTTGTGTACTCCTCTCCCATTCATGCTGCAATGTTGATTGGCTTGATCTTGTTTGGGTCTTGTGTAGGTAGCCACAGCTGCTGAGTTCATGAGTATAATGGTCTTCTGTCTAGAAGGCATTGCTTCACCTCAGTTCTTCACAAACTTTAGCTCTTACAATCTTTCTACCCTCCTTTTGGCAATGTTGGGGGAGCCTCGGGAGGAGGGAAACATTCCACAGACAATTGTTCTTTGTACTTTGACCAGTTGTGAGTCTGGTGAAGATCTTTGTGATTTCATACCTTCTATGATCAAAATTTGATGCAAATATTAAGTGCAGCAATTTTTTAAAGATGAACTATACCTTCACAGTAGGAAAAGAAGGATTCATTGTCTGCCTAGTGATACAAGTGATATTTTTGTGCAAGGAACTTATGGGATGCAGTTTAGCATTCTGAAGGACAGCAATAACATGCCTAGAAGGGAATAGTGGACACATTGATGGCCTGCAGCATTGGAATCACAATTCAGGCTTGTTAGTGGACCGGGTAGAAGTATTCCTTGGTAGAATGAACAGTGCGCACACTGAAGAGTTCTTGGAAGAAAAGACTTTGACAAATGTGGCTTATGTAAACCCAAAGTAAGATAGCTCTGTTTCAGTGTCCAGCAAGTGTCTTTATGATGTTGAACCTTCTGTAGTCACAACCATCCCAGTTAATAGAGTCTTTATTGGTTTCTTGCTTATAGAATCACACATTGTAATAAGTAAGTTTACACAATTTACTTAGCTATACCCTGTTCTTCTCAGGAGCCTGCCAGTGTCTGGGGTTAGTAAGGTTAAGACACTTAGTCTTAGGTTTTCTCAAGCATAAATTGGGGTCCTAACTGAGGGTGGCACTTTTTTTTTTTATACATGGTGTGGTCACTATGCTGAGATTGTGTTAATAACCCCTATGTCAGATGTTCAAACGTTTCCATAGAGTTCAGAAAATTTACTATAGGGCTGAGTGTTTAGCTCTCAGCAGCAGCCATTCAACAGATGTGTGTCTTCCTAACAAAAGGGGCAGCAAGAGACTGAATTATGCATTACCTCGCTTAGGGTTCTGTGGATGATGAATTGTGTCTGGCGTGTAGTTAAATTATATTCCTTTTCAGAGTTCCATCGGGGAGACCAGCTTTGGGTTTAGAGACCCAAATAATAAAGAGCAAGAGATGTGAAGATAGTTCCAGCTGAGGTCACTGTAGGCAGAAGGAGCAGGAACTGGATGTTCACGAGAGATAGCAGAGAAGGCCTTGCATTTAAAGTAGAGCCTGGCATTCTATGGTGGGGTTGTGGCTTAAATGAAACCCCCAGAGTATGTGCTAGAAACCCCATCGTAATGCAACAGAGTGGAGAAATGGGCTTGCAGGAGGTGACTGGGTTATAGGAGCCCAGCCCTTGCGAGTGGCTTCACATGATTGCTGTAGGAAAGTTTCCTTTTTCTGAGAGTGACGTCTTTGTAACAGGCGAGTCTGATGCCCTTACTTGCTCTCACTGACCCATATGATGCCTTCCGTCATGTAAGGGGATAGATAGCAAGAAGATTTGCCCCATGTGCAGCTTCAAACAGGGAGTTCCCAGCCTCCAGGACTATCGGGCAAATAAATTTCTATCCATTATAAACAGCCTGACCTGAGGTTGTGTTATACTACCAAAAAAACTTAGAAAGACAATGAGGAGTTTGCTCTCCACTTGAAGTGCCTCAGAAGCTGTCAGCCTGATTTTGTAAGTGAGATTGACTTAGTTGTATGTTTTGAAAATGGTATTGGCTGCTATGTGGCTATCACTCCTGAGGTTAAGAACAAGAAGAGGCTGAGCAAAGAAGTTACTGCAGTGTCCACATGTGGAATGATGGAGCGAGATGAGGTTACAGAGGAGGGTGGAGGTCAGGTTCAGAACTTATTTCTCAGTTGGGGGTGTGGTACGGGAATAGCTAGGACTCTCTGACAAGTCAATGTGGGATTAGGAGATGAATCAAAACATTTGGAACTAATTGCAAAGGTAAATGCTACGTTACTAATTCAGATCGGTTATTCCTGAGGTCAGTCTCTATATTCCCACAGAAGAGGGAAAACAATAGGTTTGTTCAATTTCAGCACATGTGCCAGGGATTAGAGAACAAGATAGTCCTGCATTTTAAGGAAGAAGTTTAGTCATTCTACCTAGTAGACTGTGAAACTACTCAGTAGAGGTGAAAACTAAAGTCAATGTATGGAAAACCGTATCTACACACACACACACACATACACACACACACACCCACACACACACACACACACACACACACACACTACATAGTTATGCGTGCTTATGGCTGTAGACTGTATCACCATGTTCCATGTACAGTTTACCATGGCCAGTTTGGCTAGCATTTCCATCACCACAAACATTCATCGTTCCTTTGTCTTTGGGACATTGAAAATCCTCTCCTCTAGCTGTTTTGAAGCACACATTCATCGACCATCATCTCTCTGCTATGCCTTATGCAGAAGTTCTGCTCTTGTCAGTCATGGCCATTCTTTCTTTAAGTCTTTGGTGGAAAACTTTGGGCATTGGAAAATACTCAGAGATGAGCTGGACTGGGGCTTGTGAACCGAAGAGATTAGGAATCACAGTAAGTGCTCATGGCTAGCAACTGTTAGAAATTTCTTGTCCTCTTATTCTTGGAGTAAAGGATGAAGTTGTCATCGTCATCATTATCATCATTGTTCCTATTTGAATTGTAGCTCTGTAAATTACTCTAGGTTTGACTTACCTAGGCTATTCCTAGGATTTGAAGCCACCTCAAAGTCTGCGTGTTAAAGGGTCAGTGGCCTACTTGGTGCTATTAGGAGAGAATGGAGCCTTAAAAGGTTGGGCCACACTGGAGGTCTGTTTGTCATTGAGGTCAAAGGGGATTGTGGGATCCCAGACTTTCTCTTTCTGTCGTGTGTCCTGGCTATGAGGTGAGCAGCTGGGCTCTACCAGACATTTACCCTGTGTATTTGGGATGTGGTCACAGGCCCAAGACAAAGCTGGACTGAAACTGCCAGGAACTGTGAGCCAAAAATCAACCTTTTCTTTTCTTCCTTTCTTTTTCTCTTTCTTTTTTCTTTTTAATTTTTCAAGACATGATTTCTCTTGTGTAAAAGCCATGGCTATCCTATAACTTTCTTTGTAGACCAAGCTGGCTTTGAACTCACAGAGATCCATCTACCTCTGTCTCCTGAGTGCTGGGATTAAAGGCGTGTGCCACGACCACCCAGCTCTTTTTATAATTTTCCCTGGTGTTTGTTAGAGTGACAGAGAGTTGTCTGGCATAACTGGTAACTCTGTGGCAGGAGAGAGTTGACTGGCATAACCTGGCAACTCCGCCAGGGCCAGAGATACAATAAAACGTGCTTTGAGCAGTAAGCAGAGCCCTGTGGGTTCAATTCCTGCTTTTCAAGCTGCTGATTGTGAAGAGGGTCCATTCCCAGTGACCTACAAACATGCTAATATCCCACAACCTACTTCAGGAGTAGGAGTTGAGGCCCCTGAATCATGTAGGACATGGGGTCCAGTTGATATGGCTACTTACGGCTGAAAAGGGCATAGAAGGGTTTAGAGCCTCCACTCATGCCAATTTTCATGTCTCAGAGGATAATCAGGGGGACCCCAGATAGATGTAGTTTGATCATCATAGGACTATATGAAGGTGAGTTGGTTGTTGATGCAAGGAGACAGAATTAATATAGCAGTTAAGTACACAGGGTCCAGGACTAATAGGGTCACTACTAAGATTATAATAGGTATAACTCATTTTACTACAAAAATTTCAAGATCCAATCCCAAAGCTGTTCACCTAAAGCAATAGTAATGTCTGATTTGACATTAGGTTTGAGTGTGTAGATCATGTAAAGCAGATGAGACATTAATAGAATTATTGGGAATACATACACAGTATTTAACCTTGATAATAGGAAAGAACCTCAAAAAGGCTTGTGACAAGTGCTGAATGGACAGACAGGGACTCTAAGGAGGGCTGTTACATATACCATGGAAAGCTCTAAGAGCAAAGGAATGGACTTCCATGGTCCAAGGAAAGGCAGTCCACACCTTTCCATGGTATGGAAAGGCAAAGAAAGTCCAACTACAGCTGAATGGGATCTTGTTCTGTACTCCCCTCAGCTTCCAGTCCTTGTGATTCCATTGAAAGGACTCATGTGAGATACAGTTATGTGGACACTAAGCAGTTCTTACAGAACAGAGTGGAGCACCCTTAAGGGCCGAGAGTGGATGGTGGTCAAAGGGAGCATTGTGGAGCAGTGAACCCTCTCAAGAGTGAGGATGGCAATGGCCAAAGAGACCATTGTCTGGTGTTCATTTCTGGCAATGCCTTTTACTAGCATTTCATGAGTGGTACTGCACACACAGTATGTGTGAGATGTAACAAGGTGTTTCTGGGAACCATACCAGCTGCACCTGGACCAGAGGCATCTAACCCAACCTGGGTTATTGTCATATGACCTCAGAGGAGAGAAAACCGAAGCTGTGTCCTAATGATGGGTTGTAGGCAGACAGAACACACAGAGTGAGGAAGAGGAATTCCAGGCAGAGGGCAGCACTCAACATTAAGTCTTGTGAGGTTTTCTGACTCTCATGTTTCCATACCAGATTACAAGATCTTTAAATGCAAGAGGCCTTTTTTAAATTGGATTTTTAAGAGTGTATAGTAATTGTACAAAATTATGGGTTTCATTGTGACATACACCACATATGATGTGCTTTGATCACATGACTGCCGTTACCCTCTTAAACCCCCATTCTAATAGTTCCTCTGCACTCTCATGCCTTCTTTTTCCAGACTCCACATAGGAGAGAAAGCATACTTGTCTGTTTAAGTCTGGCTAATTTTCCTTAACACAGTCTTCTCCACTTCTGCCCACTTTCCTCCTCATGGCACGGCCTTGCTCTGGGCTGTGGCAGAGTCACACTCTAATTGTGGGTGCATCTACATTCATATATGTGTGCATCCCATTTTCTCTATCCGTCCAGCTATTGATAGCACTTAGGCTGGCTCTGTAGCCTGGAGATGGATGGTGACTCATAGTGTGCTAAGCATCAGTCTGCAGGTATCCCTGTTGTGTGCTGAGTCTGACTTCTTTCAGAAGTGCCGTAGCTGGACCGAATGGCATTGCAGGTTCCAGTGTTTTGAGAAATTCCATACCTGCTTCTGTGGTGGTTGTGCAAGCTTGTAGTCCCGCCCCAGGGTTCAAGGGCTCCTTCCTCCTGCATCCGGGCAGAACCTCTACTCCTGTACTGACACGCAGAAGGCCTAGGATTCCTAATGGATTGATAACTTCTTGTTATCCAATATCTTCAATATTGGGCACATCTTGATATCTTGCTTTCTCCTGTGTGTTCCTGACTCCAGGGTAGTTAATCTCTAGCAACTGGGGTTGGTTTTCTGAACTTAAGTATGAAGTGGTTAAACCTGCATGCCTGGGAGCCTATGGAATTGTCCATTTATTTATTTGTTTGTTTATTTATTTATTTATTTATTTATTCATTCATTCTTTCTTTCTTCCTTTATTTATTTATTTATTTATTCTTTCTTTCTTTCTTCCTTTATTTACTTATTTATTTATTTATTTATTTTGGTTCTCTCTTCCTTGCCCTTTAGTGCATAGAGTTCAGGAATAGACTTTTGTTTCCAGATAAGAACTTAGAATGATAAACGATTCAGTTGATAATAGATCTGTTTGTCATCTTACGATACTCCTTAAAACAGTCATGAAAATGACAGTCATAAAAATAAAGAAATTAAATTTGGATGTTGGCTAGCTGATTCATTACTCATTGCCTTATTGTTAATTATCTCTACAGTGAGTGGATGACTGTTATAGGGACTAGATGGGCCAGTAAGTATAGAGTGCTTGGAATAATGGTGGGCTCAACGAAAGACACATTTATTTTGTTTTCCTGAGATAGTCTCCCTATGTAGCCCAGGCTGTCCTCAAACTCACTGTGTAGCCTAGCCTGGCTTTATACTAGAGTTTCCCCCTCCCCCACCTGCCAAGTGCTGGGGTTACAGGCATATGCTGCCATGCCCAATGTACCTTTTAGAATTGTAATTACAGCCGGGCGGTGGTGGCGCATGCCTTTAATCCCAGTACTTGGGAGGCAGAGCCAGGTGTATCTCTGTGAGTTCGAGGTCAGCCTGGGCTACCAAGTGAGTCCCAGGAAAGGCGCAAAGCTACACAGAGAAACCCTGTCTCGAAAAACAACAACAACAAAAAAAGAATTGTAATTACAAGTGACCCCTCTGTGACCCGGCAAACGCGACTGGTCTGGCAGTACTGCATGGGCTGAGGATGCTGTGAGGCAGACGCTCCATATGCCTTTGCTTTAACAGATATTCCTATATTTAAGCCTTCTCACTTCTATGTCTGAGAAGAAAATGTGGTACGCAAAATGTCAGATCAGCGCGAAAGTCGGGAAAAGCCAGAATACTGGAGAAAGTGTGTTTTGCTAGGGCGCTGGGGATGGAGGCAATGAGCTGGCCTCCGCTGACTTGCTTGCTAATAATGTCCGACTATACACACTTTGAAGGTTGCGTTAAGATTGTTGATAGAAGCGGATGCTGAACCCCTGTGACCGGTGAGGATGAGCCTTTCCTTTGTACATGACAGCTGACTTCCACAGACTTCGAGTCTCCCTGGGGGGGGAAAACATGTCAAGAAGCACAGGGCACCGAATAGTAACCTTTTGTTTTGAGCCGCCAGTGAACCTCCCACCCTTTAGTATATGTACGGAGTGCTTGGACGGTTCGCACCTTAGCATTTTCTGCATGGAAGGACAGGCACCTCAGTGGGATTTTAGGCATTGCTTGGAGGGTGGCATCAGCAAAGTGCAGGAAAAGCTGCCTCTACCTTTGATCATTGAGAAGTGGATGGAGAGGGGTGCAGAGAGAACAACACAGGTGTTGTGTCTCGATTTCTTTCTCTGTGGACAGTTCTCAGCAGACAGCTGAGGCGTGGGGTATAATTAATGATGACTGTGAGGGTCAACAGGTTTTGCTCTGGTGACATGCTGTACTATTTCTGTGGAGGTTTAGGTACTGTCTGGACAGCCGACGACCCTAGGAACCCTTTAACGTGGCTGTGAACAGAGGGCTTCCAGGAGGTGGCAGATGCTGCTGTGTCTGCATGGGTAAGGCAGAGATACTTTGGAACACTCCTACCCTTTGATAAAGCCAAGCAGACCCTGCAAAGGCTGTAGATGTGAATCCAAGCAGGGAGAACAGGTTATCATTCTGTAGACCAGAAGAGGCAGAAGGCATTTCTGTTAAGGAGCCCTGCTCTCCTCCATATCCCAGTCTCTCCCCTCCATTCACACAGTGTCATTTAAAGGAGAGGCGCAACAGAAATGAGGGGATCATGGGGCCAAAACGTTGTTCATCCAGACACACTGAAAGTGGCTCACATGAACATTCCCAATAGCATGAGCCTTGAGCAACTAGACATTTTCATTTTCCCTGGCTGTCTGTTATACGCTGCTGTGGGAGGGGGAGGTGGTCAGAGCAGCTGCATAGAATTTGAGGAGTTGCGTCTTTCTATGCTCAATTAAAGACGAAGGTGAGCTTCCTGTGTTTACTTGGTTCATGCCCTCGACATGTCTACTAGATGTCTTCTGTGTCCCATGGGGAGGCATATGACTAGTATTGAACGTGAGCCCTGCCGCCTGGAGCATGTGTCAAAAATTGAAGACAGAAATCGAGCAAAGGAAGTCCTTGTGTGGTAAAGGCTGCGTTAGGAAGATGCAGCGTTGGGAGGGCCTAATAGAGCAGGGATTCTGTAGACGGGGCTGCCTCAGGGCTGCTTCTGTGAAGAGACGTTGAAACGGAGGCATACGTGACAGGAAGGAGTTTGCTCTTCTCATGGGATGAACTTAAGGCTGGAGTTGGTGCTTTATGTTGGCAAAATCTACATCAGCAGGTTCAGTCAACCCTGGATAGAAAGTGTATATTAAAAACAATGACTGTCATGCAAATAATAAAGAAGTATGGTGCACTGTCTGTCTACATGCAGTTTAGGCTGCATCAGGCATGATGCATTATCTAGAGGTAAGTAAGAGGATGGGTGTAGGTGTTGTTCAAATGCTATGCCATTGTGGAAGGGGCATGAGCATTTGTAGACTTCGGATCTAATGCAGAGAGGGGTATCCTGGACTCAGCCCCCCCATATCCACAATGGGTGATGGATTTGTCCCTATGGCATTCTCATTGGGGTTTTTAAAGCTGATGCCCCTGCCTGGAGCCCAGATTTGAGGTCCCAGGAGCAGTGGAGAATCTTTCCTAGCAGATAGGATTTCTATAAAAAGTTACGACACTGTATTTAATCCTTAGCCAACCCAGCCTGGAGTGGAAAAAAAATCCTCTGAATTGAGGGTATGAAACAGATTTTTTTCTTTAAAGTTTGGGTTTATCTATGAAATACATTTCCAGAAAAGCACATTTATCTTCACTTAATTTATAGGATGAGTTAACATAAGACGCAGAATGGGTTTTGAAGATAGGAGTCTGCATTGCTGGTCTTATTGAAACCAAGGTGTCATAGCTTGGTTCTCTGTCCTGTGATGAACACCATGACCAAAAGCACGTGAGCAGGAAAGGGTTTATTTGGCTCACATGTCCCAGTCCTCCATCACTGAGGGAAGTCAGGGCAGGAACTCAAGCAGGGCCAGAAGCAAGAGCCATGGAGGAAGACTGTTTACTGGCTTGTTTAGCTAACTTTCTTGTATATCCCAGGCCCACCTGCCCAAAATGGCCCCACCCACAATAGCCTGGGACCTCCCACATCAGTCATTAATCAAGAAAATGGCCCGCAGACATGTTCAGAGGACTATCCGAGGGAAGGAATTCCTCAATTGAGGTTCCCTCTTCCCAAGTGACTCTAGTCTGTGCCAAGTTGACAAAAAACTATGTCTTCAACTGTTCTCTTCTTCCTCCCACTACCTACCAGAATGCCTCACATGTAGGAGGTATTCAGTAACTGAGCGAATCCAGCATCCGCAACATTGCAAGTCATAAACAGTCCACAGGCAATTACTTCTGCCTCATTGCCTTTGTTCCCATGAAAAAAGAACAGGATCCAGCAAGTGTTGACAGAAATAAGAAATCCCAGCCCCTCACTGTCATCTTCCCTTTGTGCTCCGAGCTTTGCAGCTCTTGGTAGGAGTGGATCACATCTGCTGTATTTGGAGAGAAACAGTCTGTGCAAAGTGGGGTCTTGAAAAGCCTCTGAAATATGGCTGCCAAGGTGAAAATAACCACATTTTGAATTTGCCCAGCATTTCCATTGTGTCTGTTTGATTAGGAGAGCTAATCAGCCTCAGGGCTCCCCAGTACCAAAACCGCTGCTGTGCGCCTATGTTCTCAAGAGTCACGGAACAGCTTTGTAAATGTGATGTAGAAGCCGGAGCTGAGCCTGAAACTTTGAGGAGATGTGTGTGTGTGTGTGTGTGTGTGTGTGTGTGTGTGTGTGTGTGAACATTCATGGTGTTTGTGTGCACGCACATGCCTCTGACTAAAAAGCTCTGTAACTAGCCATGGGACTGCTTTCCTAAAGTGGAGGCATCCCCGGAAACACAGAGAGAGCCACCTTCATATGCTTTTCAAGTAAGGGAAGACATATCATCTTCTCCCTCAGTATAAAAGTCTGAATAGTCATGTCTGCTAGAAGTGTATGGTAACAGAAATTTAAGCTATTATTTCCTGGAGGTGGGGCTGGGGTAGAATCTAACTGTGAAAAAAAAAATCTGCTTTTATAAGTGCTTGGCGAACTGTGGCTTGAGGCTCAAGCTGAGCTGTGAGGTGAAGGGTGTATCGGTCCCCATTCCAACACTGTGACAAAATACCTGGCTAGATAATTTAGGGAGAACCTACTTTTGGCCTAGGTTTTCAGAGATTTCAGTTCATGGTCACTTGGCCCTGTTGACTTTGGTCCAGCAGTAAGTCTGGGAGGGAGCCCATGATGGAAGAAACTGCTCACCTCATGGTGGCTGGGAGGGAAAGACAGGCTGGGAGAGACCTGGGTCCCCATATCCCTTCCAGTGACCTAACTTCCTTTCAATAGACTAATAAGTTCAAGCGCCTTCCAATAATGCCACTACTGCTGGCCAAGCCTTTAATACAAGGGCATTTGGGAAACTGAAGAAATAAACAATAAGAAAAAGTTTTAAAGATTTTTGTGCTAAAAAGGAGGGAGGAGGATTAGGAGGAAGAGAAGAGAACATGGAAGGAGGAGAAGGGATATGAGAGACCACACGTGGCCCACAAAGCTTAAAATATTTACTGACTTGCACTTTCCAAAACAATTGTCAACCTTTGATTTCTATCATTGATTGCAATTCTGTGGATGAGGAAACAAGGACTCAGCAGGCAGCTGCTCAGCTAGGCTCACAAGGTAATGTGACCAAGTATAATGAGAACAGGACTCACGTTCCTGCAGATCTGGCTGTTAGTCCCGTCTTTCCCGTGGTCTGGGATGTTTTGTGATTGTTAAGAAGGTTTCTCCTTTGAGTCCATCATTCAAGAGTTCACAATTCTAGGGGCTGGGGCGATGGCTCCGCTGGTAAAAGGCTTCCTGCACAAGAATCAGGACCTGGAATTGAATCACTAGCTCCCACAGAAAAGCCATGTGCCAAGGTGTGATTCTGTAATTTCAGAACTCAGGGGCAGAGACAGGAGCATCTCTGGAGCTCATTGGCTAGTCATCCCAACTGAATGATAAGCTTCAGGTCCAATCAAAGTTTCTGTCTTAAAGATAAGGTGGAGATTAAGTGAAGAAGAGACTTGACATTGACCTCTAGCCCCCCACACCTACCTGCTCATTTATACATTCCCCATGTGTGCACATATACCATACACACACACACACACACACACACACACACACACACACACACTCCCTCCCATACATATCCACCTCCATCCACCCCACCTCCCCATACAAAAAATTAGGACTTCACAGTTATAACACTAACTGGCCAGAATGAAGTCAGTGTCACAGGATGAGGACACAGACACCATAGCCGGCATTCCCCAGTGACACCAGCTACAACTCAGGCTCCCAGACCACCAGCAGTTCTGGCCAACTGCATTTCAATGACAAGTTCTCATTAAGCGCTTCAGAGATTTCAGCAACACAGTGCATTTGTAATGAGTTTTACTCTAAAGGAGAACTCAGGACCATCCAAACTTAGAGGTCACAGAATATGGTGTGCGAGGACCCCACGCCTGAGGTTTGCTAGGTCACCTTGTCTATACATTGATGTGACTCACCAAGCCGGGTCTTCAGCCTGAGCTTTGGTGTCCAGAGTGGCTTTTGTTCCATTTTGCTCTTTTGGTTTCTCTATGGAGATGTTCTTAGTGGGATCACTGACTGCATGATAGAGCTCAGTCTCCAGTTACCCTACACTTTGGGATGTTGGGCTGATGGACCTGATTCAAATTCTGAACTTCTAATCACGTGGTTGGCATTAGCTGCATGCCAAATGTATCTAAAACTAGTTAGAGCCCTACCTCTCCAGCCATCTAGATACCCACCGTGAATAATAAGGGCTCCTATGTTCCTGTCACTCAGTAAGTTTCCAAGAGTTTCAAATATTCCCCCTTGGGACCCCAAAATACATACCAGATTTTTTTTTTTGGTGTGTAGGCTGGCTTTAAACCCAAGTCTTGTCCTAGTCTTTTGGGTCATAGGAGTGTGCCACCATGCTATATTCAGATTAATTCTTTACTGTCCAAGCCTGGTCTGATTCTATTTCTGTTTCCTCTCCCTCCACAAGACTTTCAGAGTCAGTTACAGACTGTGTTATAAGAAAGTTTGACTAAGGAGAACCAGGCTATTTCTTTCTCCAGATCTCTACTTTGAGATGGTAAAACTTTGTCACAGGGATGGATTCACTAGGTAAGTCTTGAGCGTTGTTTGAAATTGTGGACATGTTGATTGTGCTAGGGAAAAATTCTGCAGCTTGGAATGAAGGGTTTTCCCCCTATGTTCCTCAACTCAATGAAACACTTTGAAACACTTTAGCTATGGTAACTTTCATTTTGTATTTAATTCCCTACTTAAAAGTCCTTAACTGCCTGGGTCTGTTTAGCTTATTGTGCTAATATTATTTCTACACACTACATAAATCTCAAGTAATAAAATAATAAATAGATATGATAGCTACTATTCCAGTTTGTATTAGGAAGACATGTTAAAGCTTACCGGGAATTTTCATTTTGTTAAAGCATGATTTCCAAGCAGTTTCTAAGATGGCCAGAAGTTAGCCGTCCTCGTCACCTGTAGCTGTTTACATCTCAGGGAGAGGTCTGTTGTCCTGCTTCCTAACCAGTGAGCTGCACATTCTTGCCATCACCCACACATTGCCCATGAGTGAAATGCTAGGGGACTTGTTTGATTCCCTGAAGGAAATGCACTCCCACCACATATGGATGCTACCTCCCACGAGCATGGGAAAAGAGATGAACAGGAGAGCCAGAGCTGAGAGGAGAGTTAGAGATGGGCAGGGATTGCTGGAGAATCTGTAGCAGCTAGGTGGGTATCCCTTTTGTGCTTCGGGTCACAAGTGTGTCTACAGTAGCTTGCCAGTTCCCCTCTGCCCCATTCCTGCTCTCCACTCATTGCCTTATCCATAATCCCTTGTCCAAATACTGTCTCCCATCTCTCAGTTGCTTTCCAACAACTCAAGGAATCATTCAAACAAGCAGCTGGAATGTTGCCATGGAGACTGTCTACTTGGGATCTAGCATCTCTGGGTCTGAACATCTTAATGCAGTGGTTTCAACCTGTGGATCATGACCCGTGGTCATATATCAAATGTCCTGCATATCAGATTTACAGTATGATTCATAACAGTAGCAAAATTACAGTTATGAAGTAGCAATGAAATAATTTTATGGTTGGGTGTCACCACAACATGAGGAACTGTATTAAAGGGTCACAGCATTAGGAAGGTTGAGAACCACTGTTCTAATGAGACCTGTGTCTGAGACATCTAGAACCATAGCACTTCAGGGTGAACTATGAGTAAACAGCGGTTTGCTTCTTCTGGTTCACCTTTCTTGCTCTCCTGTCTTATAGGGTAGCATAGGTTCTCCTTGGGCTCTTTTATGTGTTAGTTGCTGTATTTGGTTATGAGTAATAGATAGAATGATCAGGGTATAGCTGATGGAAACCAAAGACCCCAACATGGCTGGGATGGAGTAGGGGACTATGACTGTCCTTCAGCTGCTTCATATTTATTTCAAAGGAAACTTTCCCTCTGCCTTCTGGTTGGTGGGCAGGAGAAGCCTTCATACCTGCAGAGTGTGTACCCACAGGTCAGCCACAGGCAGAGACCATCCTTTCTGGTTCCCATGCTTGCTGATTCACTGTGGCTCACCTTGGAGCATGTAGCCATCATCAGTCCAAAGAACTGCAGTGAGTCCACAGAATTGACCAGCACAGATGTAGCTGCTGGGCTCTGGCTTGTCCCTGAGAGGAGAAAGATTCAAACTCCAGAGAAAAAGTCCATGGTTCCATGGTGGATAGGTGCCTTCAAGAGGCATCTAATCCATTAGGTTTAGATGTATTCATCCATTATAAACTTATGACTGCTGCTGATATGGTAGCCACTGTTCAGGGTTAGGCAAGGTAAGTCCCTTCCTTCAAAGCCTTGGCCATCAATTGCCCTCTGCCTTCTGTGGGTGCAAACTGAGCACTTATCAATTCGCCTAGTTTCGTTCTCTTAATCCTTTCCCTCCCCATTGGTTTCTTTCTCATCTACCAAGTATTTATTGACCCCCTCAATTGCTGACACTGTGCCTGCTTATTTGGGGGAGTTATAAGCGTACCCTTGGCTTTTGTGCGGTGGTATCTGCAAAATGCATGAACTCAGGGTTTGTCTCAGGAGTCCAAATCTGAAACCTCCACCATAATGAGCGCTGCTATATATGGCACAGTGTTTTCCTTAGGCAATACAGATTTGTGCTCTTTTGAAAACCTATCTTCCAGCCCGGGGTAGGTCAAGATGAGGTCACAGCGGTAGAAGAAATTTATCTGAATCTTGGCCTTGGGGAACTCTTGACTATTTCTTCACAGACTAAAATCTCCGAGTCTGACTTTTGTAAGTACAGGTGGATGGGCATTGTGGCATGCTAGGAGCGTGGGAGATCCGATGTCCCTCTTGTTCTCTCACCTCTTATTTGTGTCAATAATCTTTTGCCTTTTAGTACTTTTCAGAATTTAAATGCTGGGCAAACTATTGTTTTCACTCTTTTATTATTTTTAATTATGTGTATGGGTGTGTGCATATGTCCCATGCTTGCATGTGCCCATGTAAGTCAGAGGTGTCAGGCTGCTTAGAACTGGATTTGCAGGCCTTTTAGAGCCACCTAACATGGGTACTACAAACCGAACTAGCATCCTCTCTAACAGTAGTATGTGCCCTTAATTGCTGGCCATCACCCCGTGATTTCTGTCTGTAACGCTTTTCTCCTAGTTTGCTTTAAGCTCAGGTATCGAATCCTCTCTCCCTTTGTAACCCACACATCCAGTTTCCATCTCTCAAAGGACAGTCTTGCAGTTTCCTCCTGAGATGTCTTTCAGGTCTAAGTTTTCTTTTACTCTTCACTCGACCCATGCGTTTACTGGCTCGCATCAAGACTGCACAGCTGATCTCTGTACAGCCCGTCCGCTTCTGTCTCCTCCTGCTCTGTTCTTCACTGCTGGATGCCATTGTTCTTGCTTAGACATCGTCTGTGGCTTCAGCCCGGGTCAAAGCTGGCCCTTCTCGACCCTGTGTGTCATCTGCAGTCTGCCCACAGGCTCTGTTCTCCGAGCTTCTTTTCTGCTCTTCCTCAGTTTGAACCCTCAACACGGATTTATTTTTTCACTTGGCCCCCAATACAATTTTTTGTCTCTTTAACATTTAGTTGGGCTTTCCTTGTCCCCGTCCACGGTGCCCTCCTCTTTTCTGACAAAATCCATGCCCAACCTGTAAGGCTCTTATATCTTCCAACCACTTCTCCACCCAAAGCACAAAGTGATTGTGTGACCTCTGACCTCCCTTAACCTTCAATCCCACTCTTAGTTACTTGGTTATAAACTGTCACTCACTGCCTAGGTAGCTGTAATGGTGTAGGTTGTCACTTGATTCCTTAAACTACTTGATATTTTGGAGGACAAGAGGTGAGACCTCCCATTTGGTGTACCCAGCAGCATCTAACTGATTTTTCAGGTGTGCTGCTTATGGGTATCACTTACAAAGCAGTGCGGTGCAGAATCCGTGAGTATGTGGTCCACAAAGTAGGAAATAGTGGGAGTGCCCTTGGTGATGTCGATTTCATGGATGTGATGCTTAGAAGAGGGGAGAGCCACTAAGTGAGTGCAGTCCTGGCAACAAACTGTTTGATCCAAGCTAATGTCAGGTCTCTGATCCTCTGTGCCTGTCACCGTAGGTCTACCCGGGAAATCCAAAGGCATCATTTATGGGTTCCCATCATGTGCCAGGTTATGGGACTCCAGGAGTCTCATTCAGGTGACTCTAGTAGACAAAACAGATCCCTGCTGTCCTGGAACTTGAGCTGCTGGGTCTGGGAAAACAGCACAAATAAATACTATCAGGTGATAGCAGCGATGAATGCTGAGGTGGAAAACAAACCAGGTTAAGTGGCAGAGAGAAAAACTATTCTTCTATACCAACTAGTCACAAAGACATTCTCCATCTGTCTGAAAGTAGTGCGTGCTTTAAAATGCAGCCTGGTTGGGGATAGGGTTCAGTGGTAGAGGTCCTGAGCTCTATCCCTAGCCTACAGAAAGAAGAAAATAAACCTAAAATCAAAACAAAACAAAGTCCGTTCTCCCTTGACTGAAATCCAGGAAGCAGAGCTGGTGGGGTAGCCAGGATGGAAGTAGACATTCTTGTTTCCTGCTGCCCCTTCTCTGCAATGAGAGGGCTTGGCAGTGTCTACTGGCCAGGGTAGACCTTAGCAGGTGGCGAAAGGGAAAAGGTGAGGGATTGGTTCTACAGTAAGAAATAGCCTGGGTGTGGTGCACCCATTCGTGAAGGAGCAGAAAATGGGTGTGTCTGGCTTGTGGACCCATGTGTGAGCACCGAAGCCTGAACCTACCACGTGCTCTGGACTTTGGGAAAGGGAAAGGCTTAAGACTTCTTCACTAGTCTGGATAGTATGTCAGCTTTGGATATTCAATTTGCCTTCCAGTTTCCCTTTTCTCATGTTAAGGATTGAAATCCGTACACTCAAGTTAACAAGATGATTTGACCAAAACTTAGTCTTTCAGATTTTCTCCATGTCACTAACAGGTTTCTCTGTAGCTAGCAAGTGGAAGTTTGCTCCGATAAGATGAAAGTTTTGTAAATAAGGTGCGATATACACCTCTTTGATAGGTAGAGAAGATGGAGTATTAGTTGGATAAATATTTAAGGAAAACAAGGTTCCACCCACAGAGCTGGAGGTGTGGTGGTGTGTGTGTGTGTGTGTTTCTGCTTGTGCAATGTGTATATCCTTCTGCATACACCTCAAGAAAAGTGCCTGGGAGTTCAGCTCACTCAGAAGTTTCGAGACAGGGCTTGCTATCAATGTTATAGAACTGGGAGGCGGGGAAGCTTGTGTGGGAGCCACAGAAAGTACTTAAGCAAGGAGCTGAGAGCTCATGCTCTGGACCAGAGCTGGCCAGGGTGAAGATGAGCCCCTGAGGTGATCTGTGGACACCAGCAGCAGAGCCCTACAGGATGGCGGTGGGAGCAAGCTCTGCCCATCTGACTGGGGAATCTGATTCCACAGCGCAGAGAGTGCTTTCACCTCCTGCTCCTGTGAAGACTGCACATGGGGCATCTCCCTAGGGCTGTTTGTCTCACTGTGACTAAACACCATCCAAGAGGCCCAGAAAACCCAGCTCCTGAGCTCAATCCCTGGGACGAGGCGTGGCCTCGGCTAGGTGGATGTCTTCGGGCTCTCCTGCTGACTGCCTTGGCCTCCTCTCCAGTCTCAGGCAGTCTAGAATGGCCCTCCTGCCTTCGCCCTCAGCTAGCCTGGCCAGCGCGGGTACCGCAAGCTGCGTGCGCGGCCAACTCCATCCTTGCGTGCGCTCCGGAGCGCTGGGGTTGGACAGGACGGACGGGGTAGCCCTGGGCCCGAGGAGCCTCCTGAAGGTCCAGGGCGGGGTAAGGTCTCTGTTAAGTCCAGAGCTCGAGAAGCCTGGAGAACCTTCTCCGCAAGTCCAGGTTGGGTGGGGCTTCCGAGGAGGGGCGGGGCCTCCACTGATTCACCAAGGGGCAGGGCGTCAGTCAGGGGCGGGGCCTCCGCAGATCCGTGGCCCGGCGGGGTCCCAGGGGTGGGGCCTATGCACAGGTCGGGGTGGGGCGTCTCAAGTCACCGAGGGGTGGGGACTCTCAGGTCCAGAGCCCGGCTGGGTGGGGCGGGGCCTGCCGCTGCCTCGGCGGCTGTGGCTACAGTCTGGTCTCCAGGGGCAGCTCAGGTACATAGGCGGCCCCAGTCTCTTTGGAGCATCCTTCGCGGCTGGTCCCCGCCTGCAGCGCGCTCGCTCTCAGCCTCGGGCCTGGAGGCTGACTTCTTTGTGTTTTGTTTTCTGCCCCGCGCCTCGTCTCTGCAGGACCCGTTCGTTCTTCTGCGGGCTATAAGAAGGCAGAGGATGAGATGTCCCGGACCACGTCTGTTGGAGACCAGCTAGAGGCACCGGCCCGCATAATTTACCTCAACCAATCTCATCTCAACAAATTCTGCGACAACCAGATCAGGTAGGAGAAACCGCAGCAGCCGGGTGAAGCTCCAGGCTCACCTTCACGGGATGGCTTTTCCATCACCCGGGGGGCGGCCCCTCAGTCCACTTGCTTCCCCCCCAGCACTTCGCATCTCTGCCTCCTGCACCCACTTTGAGCCCAGAGGTCCACACCTGGTACCCAGTGGGTCATGTGAACACAGCTGCTGTCTTCCTCCTCCTCTTTGCAGTGCTGTGCCCAGTCCCTCTGTGGGCCTTGTGAAAGTTATTCTTATGCCAAAAGTGAAGGTGTCTACTCACCCCTGCACTGCCTTCCAAGAATCTCCTTAGTCTCCGTGTAACCTCATTGATGGTTCTCTTTGTCATACTCTCTTGAGTAGTTTGCAGAACGTCTGTGGGGACATACTTTATAAGGGAATCCCGCAGGCCACAGAGACTCACGTTCATTTCCCAGTGTCCCACAGCATTTGCTAAGGGTCTTATTTGCTAGGAAACTTTGTCCAGAGTCAGCAGAAAAAAATGAATGGAAGGTAGCATTTTAAGTGTCTGCTTAGAGTCTGCTCTTTGTTTGCTGGCCACTGTGTTAGATGTGTTTCCAGTGTGTCGTGGAGCAAGTCATTACCTCCAGATCAGGAAACTGGAGTCAAGAGATGTGACATATTGTTCGATGCTCATATATTAATAGCTACTAAATTGGAAAGCGGGAAATCGAACCCACTCATCTGACCAGCAAGCGTATTCCAGTTGCAGTGCAAAATTTATTCCTTAGCTTGGTGTTAGCACACTTGGAAATGTCATTGAACTTTTGGGCTTTGACCAGCTTCACCTCTGCAAGTGATTTCTGAGGATAGTTTTGTGAGCTATGTAGATCATCATACTTAGGCCTGGAAGATATGGATGGATCAGGTCCTGCGAAGATTATTGAGATACAATTTAGTGCTCTTTTTAATAAATAAATAAATAAATAAATAAATAAATAAATAAATAAATAAAGCTGTGGCTAAAACTTTGTTATTGTTACATATCTAACTATTACACTACCTCAGTAATGCCACACTGGCTGCCTAGCTTGCAGCAGGGTCTGGTTGTTGGTCATTTCTGTAGCTTGATAGGATTTGGGAAAGAGTAACAATGCACCTATATGCATTTATTTTATTAAGGGAGTGTCAGGTTGTGTGGCTTTATTTTGTGTTTCAAGAATGACCTTTGAACACATTTTATATTTAAAAATTAAAGCTTAGGATATCCTAGTCTTCATTCCTGAATAAATAGGCTTGTTTTGAAATATGGACCACTGCAGATATTGCAAACAGCCCATTATGGTTTTTTTAATCAGGGTAATAAAAAAAAGAGAGGAAATTGGAGCCTCATATATTACCAATAGGAATGAAGGATGGGGCTGCTGCTTTGGAAAGCGGTTCGGCACGCCTCCAAAAGGATCGGGGTAAAGTTAGTACAAGAGCCAAGCAATTCCAAGAGAAGGTATACATAGCTAACGTGTGGAAACAGAGGTCCTCACAAACACATGTACACCATGTTCAGAGCAGCAGGACTATGGTGGCCCAAACACGCACACATCAGGTCTTCTTCATTCAGGTGAGTCTATGAAGTGTAGAAGAGCCACACAATGGAATATTATCTGGCTATAAAATGTTACAGCATGAGTGAATCTTAAATTATAAAGTATTAAATGAAAGGGCAAGTCATGAAAAGCCTCATTTCGTATGAACTGATTTATGTGAAATATCCAAAAGAGAGATGCATCTTGTGATACATTGGTGGTTTCTGGGGCTGGTGAAGGACGATGGAAGTCTGGGAGATGGAGAGTGAGTGTGTAGCTTGGAATGATGTCTGTGTTACTCCAAATACATGAAAAGTCATTTGGAGCCGAGCATTGGTCATATAGTTTCATGTCCCCACACTATTTCATGTTTCTATTGAATTCCTTGCAAAAACACTAAGGTCATTTTTTAAAGTTAAATATTGTGTAAGGAGATTTGATTGGAGCATCACTTTTCTTTCCTTTTTTTTTTTTAACTTTTGTGCTTTTCCAAAGGTATTTTTGCTTTGTTCCACCGGTTTTGATATCTCTTTGTGGTGGTTTGAAACAGTGGCAATAAAGTAACGATCTCCCCACCCCAGTCCCTAGTTTCCACGGGAGGTGTGCTCTTTAGTTTTTTGTCAACTTGACACAAGCAAGGGTCGCCTGGGAAGAGGGAACCTCAGTTGAGAAAATGCCTCTGTCGGCAAGTCTGTGGGGAACATTTTCTTAGTGACTAATGCAGGTGAGCCCAGCCCACTGCGGATAGTAGCATCCCTGGGCAGGTAGTTCTTGGGTGTATAAGAAAGCAGGCTGATGAGCCATGGAGAGCAAGCCAGTGAGCAGCCTTCCTCCATGGTCTCTGCTTCAGCGCCTGCCTCCAGGTTCCTGCCTTGAGCTCCTGCTCTGACTTCCCTTCATGATGGCCTGAACACGGCAGGCTGAGATAAACCCTCTGCCCCCAAGTTGCTGTGGTCATGTGCTTATCATAGCATTGGAAAGTGAACCGGGACAGGAAGCAAACGTATAAGACCAGTGGAGCCTCAATACCTGTCTGTGTCAGGGCTGGTTTTATCCTTAAAGAGATTCCAACTGGTTACCTGATGCATAGTTTCATTTTGTACTTTTTTTTTTTTTTTTTTTTTTTGCAAGAAGGACTTGGAATAAGTATGTGTATTGAATTGGCTAGGAATAAAGCGGGCATGTTCCAGCTGTATAACTGTATGGTTGGATTCATTTAAATATATCATACTAAGTATTAAAATGTCCATGTCTGACTTTGTGGCTTATCCTGTAGGAAGGTTTCTAAATGCACTGGACCCAGGCTGAGAACTTTACAGCATGGCCCTTGAGCTTCTGTAAAATAGCCTTGGAGTATGTGTTCCACCTTTACTGTGTGTTAATGGGAATCGCTAATGGTTGTGGACGACTTGTAGTTCATTAGGAACTGATTACAAAGCTTGACACTAGAGTTTAGGGCTTTTACAAAACATTGAGGTATGGAATTGGAGCACTTAAGAAATGCTGAAGTTAACTTTACAAAAGATTGATTAAAAAAAACTAAGCTCTTCAAGGGAATATTTTCATAAAAGGGAATTGCTAAGGAACTTCTTCTTATTATTATTTTCCATGTGAAAAGGTTGATACTTTTCTCATAGGCAAGAACATGATGGGGGGTCTTTCTCAGACTGCCCCCTCCCCCTCATGCTTGGGATGGAATCTGCCTTACACACTCTAAGCGCAAGCTATATACCCAGGCATGCTGCTTCTAAATTAAGCTTTTTGGAAAGAAAAGATCTCAGGGGGCAGCTGAGGGTCCTAATGGTCCACTGACTGGGGTGTCTTTTCAAAGCCTACCCTCCCCAGGTCGGGGTTCTGTTACTCTCCCACCCCAGGCTCTTTCCGGCTTAGACCGTTGCAGCCCTGGGCAATTACTCTGTACTTGCTTTTACAGGTGCTTGGTGAGGTTTGATTTAAAGACATGGACAGGGCCTGGGGGTTTGATAGTGAGGAAGGGGGCTGTTGAGCATCTGGGAAAGTATGTAAAAGATGATGTGCTGTGATTCAGTGTGGGAACTGATGAGCCTGAACGAGGGGGCTTGACCTGGAGAATGGTCTGGAGAGCAAGTAAAGCAGTCCTATCTGGTTGGCCTACACCTCTGGGGGATGCTCTACCTGGGGATTCTAAATTCTTGGCAATCAGAATTTAGTCCTGAGAGTTGTGTTCTGTGTGCGAGTCTCTCCAAACCTTGGTCTTGGACTCAACATTGAAGTAATGTCTGCTCTGCTGCTTGCTGACCTTCTCCAGGAAGCCAGAGAATTATCATTGTCACCATGGTGGTCAGTTTTGAAGCGGCATCTTTTCCCTAGGCATTGGTTCTCACCTAAGAGGACAATGATTTTCTTCATTGTTTAGAAATTAACAGTAAAGCTGGGCATGGTGACGTACGCCTTTGATCCCAGCCCTTGGGAGGCAGAAGCAGGTAGATTTCTGTGAGTTTGAAGTCAGCCTGGTCTACATAGTGAGTTCTGGGACAGCCAGAGCTACATAGTGACACCATGTCTCGAAACCAAACCAACCAAACAAAAAGAAATGAATAGTAGTTAATGGGATATTTCAGCGTCCTTATACATATGGAGGACTGTGCACCTAACAAGATCTCCTTTTTCTGGTGTATAATCTGATCTCCTTTTACACATTTAAATGCACAAATGAGATACCTAAAGTTATAGTTAAGTGATATTTTTGTTTATTCATGGAATTGTGTAACTATCATAATTGTAAAATTTAAACCATTTATACCTCTTCAAGAAGAAACTGTACCATCTGTCAATCATCCTTCTCTCTCCCAGTACCATCACCTATCAGTTATCCTTCTCTCTCACTGTACCAGCTATCTGTCATCCTTCTCTCTCCCCTCTGCCTCCTCCCTTCCCTCTCAATGCTAAATAAATACTAATCTACTTTATGTTTCTGTAGGTTTCTCTGTGTTAGGCATTTCTCATGAATGGTACCATCTCCTTTTATGTAGATTATTTAAATTAAAGTGTAACAAAAGCTTGCTATTTAGAGGAATGTGATGGTAAATCTTTAGTTTTCTATATCTTGGCACAATTTACCAAAGGAATGATGAACAATATTTGTGGTACCACAGTCAGCAATATGTCATCCTTCTCTGTGGTTATCAAGGCATGTCATTTGGAATTCTGACTTTCAAAGCTGTAAGGAGTTTTTAATGTTTGGAGTCAGGTCTTCAGTGCAAGTCTAGATACTTCATTTGGGTTTAGAGTGACTCATTCATTTCAGGTGGGCGTTTCAGCTAGCAGCAATCTGCAGGAGAGCATGTGAGAGTTGTCAGATTAGCGTGTCTCTTCACATTG